>RJWM01029783.1:0-24089 GCA_004363535.1 Dasyprocta punctata | reverse complement strand
CCGAGTGCTGGGATTAAAGGTGTGCGCCACCATGCCCGGCTCCAGAACAATTTCAAAAAATAAAAAAGGCTTAGCATAGCTCAGTGCAAGGTCCTGGGTTCAATCTCCAGTAGCACTAAAAAAAAAAAAAAAAGGAGGGGGGAGGAGGAGGAGAGAGGGGAGGGGAAGGGGAGGTGAAGAAAAGAAGAAAAAGGAAGGGAATGAGGAAGGAAAGGAAAAAGAAAGACAAGAAGCAAAGAAGGGAGGGAAGCAAGCAGTGGGGAAAAGAGAAAGTCTATGGCTCAGTTTAGGGCAAAATAATTTTCTTTCCACCTTTCTTTTCGCGGCACCGGGGATCAAACTCACAACCTCGCACCTGCCAGACAGGCGCTTAAGCCACTGAGCCAAACTCCCGGCCCTAGTTTTTTGAGGCAGGGTCGCACTATGTAGCTCAGGTCGGCTTTGCACTAGCGTTGTAGCCTAAGCCGGCCTCATCCACTTTTCTTTTCTTTTTTTTTTTTGCAGCACCGGGGATTGAAACTCACAGCCAGGCACTTAAGCCACTGAGCCAAACTCCCGGCCCTCCACTTTTCTTCTGAATGTCTCACTGTGCTTCTGAAAGAGGATAGGATGAAAAAGACAAAAAGAGACATACTAGTGACAGCACGATTTCTCAACTTCAGCCTTGTTATTTGGAATGGATAATTCTTGGTTGTGGGGCCATCTTGTGTGTGTTACAGGGTACCGGGCAGCCCGGCGCTCTGCTCACTAGATGGCAGGGACATCTCAGTCATCAGTGAGAAGCTCTCAGGGCTTACAAACTTTGGGAGGGGCAAAGTCACCCCAGTTGAGAACAACTGGGTTATAGGAAAGTGAAAATTCATGAACTCTGGCTTCTTCAATCAGGGAAGATTTGGTAGGTTTGAGAGTTTAGCAAAGTAGGAAGGTGGTTGAGAGGGAGTAAAACACAGCAAGAAGCAGTTATCAAGAAGTTAACTTTATTGTGAAATAGGAGGGAAATGTTCAAATGGGAGAAGAAGGGAGAGGGGACGGGTAGAGAAAACAAGGGAAAGCTAGAAGGAAAATATGGAAACAAAGTTTTGTAAATGGAGGGGGAGGAGGGGTTGAAGAGAGGGTAGAGGAATGGAGAAAAAAAGGTTATATCATGTACAGGTACAAATTCTCTATAATCAATGTGATCATTATGTATATCTAAAATGCACCAATAAAATCTAATTTAAAAAAAAGAAATTAACTTCAGTGCAAAGACCCTGGGTTCAATCCTCAGTACCTCAAAGAAATGTAAATTTAGCCTCTAGTTAGCCGTGGTGGCACATGCCTGTAACCCCAGTACTCAGAAGGCTGAGGCAGGAGGATCACAAGTTTGAGGCCAACCTGGGCTACATAGCAAGATCCCATCTTAAGAAACCAAAACCAAACAAACAAAAAAGTAGCTTTAGAGCAGGTAGTGGAAGCACACCCCTATAATCCCAGCACTCTGAAAGGCTGAGATAGGACTGAAAGTTTGAGCATGGCCCGGGCAATTTAGCGATTTAAAGTGACCATGTTGTAAAAATAAAAAATAAACTGCTGGCTGTGGTGGCACAGGCCTGTAATTCCTGCATTTGGGAGGCTGAGGCAGGAGGATTGCTGCAAGTTCGAGGCCAGCTGCAACTTCAAGGCCAGCCTAGGTTACATAGTGAGTTTAAGGCCAACCTGAACTATATAGAAAGACCATCTCAAGAAAGAAAGAAAGAACCACCAGGTATAGTGGTGCACACCTTTAATTCCAGCACTTGGGAGGCTGAGGTAGGATAAACGTTGTGAGTTTGAGGCCAGCTTGGGCTACAACGCCAGCGCAAAGCCGGTCTAAGCCACATAGTGTGACCCTGCCTCAAAAAGCTAGGGCCGGGAGTTTGGCTCAGTGGCTTAAGCGCCTATCTGGCAGGCGCGAGGTTGGGAGTTCAATCCCTGATGCCATGCAAGAAAAAGAAAAAAAAAAAAAAAGAAAGAAAGAAAGAAAAAACAGTTGAAATGTAGATCAGTATAAAGACCTGGTGCCTTTAATCCCAGCACTCGGGAGGCTGAGGTAGGAGGAGCGTTGTGAGTTCGAGGCCGGCTTGGGCTACAGCGCGAGTGCAAGGCCTGCCTGAGCTACATAGTGTGACCCTGCCTCAAGAAAAACCGGGGCCAGGAGTTTGGCTCAGCAGCTTAAGCGCCTGTCTGGCAGGAGCGAGCCTGTGAGTTCAATCCCCGGTGCCGCAAAAAAAAAATAAATAAATAAATAAATAAAGTATAAAGACCTGGGTTTAATCCCCAGTACGACCATCACCAAAAAGAAAGGAATGGAAGTGTCACTTGTGCTGGGCATAGGGGCATACACCTGTAATCCAAGTGCTCAGGAGGCTGAGGCAGAAGGATCACCATGAGTTTGAGGCCAGAGTGCTACACAGTAAGTTCAAGGCCAGCCCAAACTACATAGCCAGCCCCTGTCTCAAAAAAAGAAAAAGAGCTGGGCGTGGTAGCGCACACCTTTAATCCAGCACTCGGGTGGCTGAGGTAGGAGGAGTGTTGTGAGTTCGAGCCAGCTTGGGCCACAACACAAGCGCAAGGCCGGCCTAAGCTACACAGTGCGACCCTGCCTCAAAAAACCATGGCCGGGAGTTTGGCTCAGCGGCTTACGTGCCTGTCAGACAGGCGCGAGGCTGTGAGTTCAATCCCTGGTGCCGCAAACAAACAAACAAAAAGTCACCCACAGTAGTGTTACAGGCAGCTGAGTTAGACAGAAATATTATAGGCAGTCAGACAGGGGTAGGCCCTCAAGGAAACGGGCACAAAAAACCAGAGGTCTTGGTGACCTTGGAGGAGACCCACACCTCTCCCTGCAGGCCAGATATCAAGACAAAAGGCAAAACAAATACACCCATATGTTAAGAATTGATATTCTAAATAGTTCTATATCACCCTGAGGAAGTCAGGAATCAGTATCCCACCCTTTTACAGGAAGAGTCATTATCCTTAAGCATCCCTCTCTTACTACGTGACTCGCCTCCTCATTTGTCCTTAATTTAACCAATTCTACCTGAGCAATTAATCTTATTGGTTAACTATGGTTATGTCCCACCTTATGCCCGTCTGCCTTGCGAGTTCCCAGTTTTTCCCCCATCATGGTTTTACTCTATAAAAGTCCCTAAATATAACAGAGTCCCTGGCAACCCACTCGGGCCCCCTTCTGTCCCTCAGACAGAAGCTTTCTTTCTCTCAATAAATATCTTCTGTTCTTACCCTCCGTCGTTCCTAAAATTCATTCTTCGATTTTTAGAGAACACGAACTCGCGCCATGCTTATAATAGGCTGAGAGTTTCATTCCTCCACATCATTCGGAGGTCCGGGATCAGTTTTCCCAAATCAGTAGTATGAGTAGAACAGAAGGATATTACATTATATGAAATAAGTCCAGATCAGAAAGCCGAACACTATGTGTTCTTACTTATATATGGAAGCTAAAAACTCTCTCTAAAAAAATAGAGAATAAAATAAAGGTTACCAGATCCTAAGCAGAGTGTGTGGGAGAAAACAAAGCAAGAGGTCAGTTATCAGGCACAGGGATGCAGTTGTGTAGGAGGAATAACATAACTACTGTTGACAAAAATTAATTGAAATATTTCAAAATAGCCTGTAGAAAGGATTCTGAATGTTTCCAACACAAAATGATGACAGGCTGGGAGTTCAGCTCAGCTGCACAGTGTGTATTTTTGTAGCACCAAAAACCAAGAAAAAGATGATAAATTCCTGAAAGTTACCAATATCAATGCAATCATTATGCACTGTCTACATGTACTGGAATGTTCACTGTACCCCAAGAGTATGTATAATAATTTTGTCTCAATTAAAAAATATATATATATATGCAAAGAGGGAAAAAGTTTTTTTTCTCTCTATTTTGAGACAGGGTCTTGCTGCATAGTCCAGGCTGGCCTTGAACTCACTATATAAGCCAGGCTGGCTTCAAACTTGTAGCAATTCTCCTGTCTCAGCCTCCTAAGTGCTGGGATTACAGGCATGCGCCATCACACCTGGCCAGCAAGTCTTTCTTCATGTTAAACTGGTTTTTAAAGCAGAGAGAGAATTTTGTCACCCAGACCCTAGTCCTTTGACTTGCAATTCCTATCTCTGCTATCGAGGAGGAGGCCTCTGTTTCCTGGAGACCAAAGGCTGTCAGAATGACTGTGGCACAAAGTGACAGCCAAACACTCGAGCTAAGTGGCTCCAGCAAGTACTTATCCACTGAAGCAATGAGGGGCCTATGTGCTCTGGAAAGGGAACTACACAAACACAACAATGGGCCATTCAGCCCTGACTCTGGAGGAAAAGAGGTAAGCAGAACGGAGAAAAGACACAACGAGGGGGACAAGGAAGCCCATGGAGAACTCTCCCCCAAACTCATTTACACTAGCACTGCTTCACTGCAAGAGGTGGCTGAATCAAGACTGGTCAGAACCCAGCAAGGAAAGAAGGCAAAGCAAAGCAAAAGGCAGGCACCAAATACAACTTCATCTCTGTGGTGAGGAGAGAGTTCCAGAATGTGGGGAACAACCAACCTCTTGTGCTTGGCTGAGCTCTGGTAGGAACCAAAGGAATGAATAGAAGTGCAAGACTCTGAGACTTAAGCACATCTTGGGCAGGGGACACAAAGGGAGGTGGTAGCATATCCAGCCCCTCCCACTGTCAGCACTGACCGTTACCTCCGGTCTGGGCTGTTTGTCACTCCAAAACCATGATGTGCACATTCCCAGTTCTGCCTACCCTCTGCGCTATTTGTTGTAATGTTTGAAAGTCACTTGAAAAGATCACAGACTGGGATTGAATCCCAGCCCTGCCTCTTATTTGCTGTGGGACTTGGGCATTCCCCCATTTCATCTTTCTCTTCCCCACCCCAGTCCTTTTGTCTGTGATGCCTTCCTCACCATCCAGGCCAAAGCAATCGTCCTCTAAATACCACTCCACTTCCAACCCCTGTGGCTCTTGGATCAAATTTAACTTCTACCCTAAAGGGCATCACCATCTTGTCATGGCTGTGTATCCTAAATCCTTAATGTAGCTTAAGTCTGGTGGCTACATCCTTTGTTGTTCAAACCAGAGCACTTTTGGGAAAGGAAAGGTGTACCCTGAATGATCATGCTCGAGATAACTAACTCTTGGTCAAACTGGGTGCATGGGTGCCCAATTTACAAGGCATTATTTTCCTGTTCATTTAGGAAAACCATGTAACTCTTGAGCTCTAGTTCACCCCGTCAGTTGAACGCACAAGCTAAACAGCCTGGTTTTCTATCATCAGAGGAAGAGCACAGGGAAAATACAGCTATACTTAGCAGCATGACGAAACCTGAGCTGCCAATGCAAGAAATATAATCTGAGAGTAGCAAGTAAATATAAACTTTTTTTTCCCTAAAAAAAATACACTTGTTGAAATGGCTCTTATCCTGACATTTTCTTTGTGGCCTCAATGTGTGACAGGAAGGGAATTTAGCAAAGCAAACCACTTCCTTTACAAAGCCAAATATGGCCTGATAACTACTTAACAAAATACTTAAAGGCAAGGGGAGGACGGACCAAAGAGCCAAAGACAAACTCCTCTGCCAGGGCTGTGCTGCTGCTGCTTCTTCTTCTTCTTCTTCTTCTTTTTTTTTTATGGTACAAGACCAGTGTGACCCTGCCTCAAAAAAACCAGGGCCGGGAGTTTGGCTCAGTGACTTAATCGCCTGTCTGACAGGTGCGAGGTTGTGAGTTCAATCCCCGGTGCGGCAAAAAAATAAATAAATAAATAAAATAAAGGTACAAGAGATTGAATGCATGTTTATTAGGCAAGCACTCTACCAATGAGCTACATCCTTTTTTTATAGATCACAGGCATGTGTCCCCATACCCAGTTAAGATTACTTTTTTTTTTTTTTTTTTTTTGCAGCACCAGGGATTGAACTCACAACCTCACACCTGCCAGGGCAGATGCTTAAGCTACTGAGCTGAACTCCCGGCCCTAGTTTTTTTTTTGAGGCAGGGTCTCACTATGTAGCTCAGGTCGGCCTTGCGCTCCCGTTGTAGCCCAAGCCAGCCTTGAACTCACAACGCTTCACCTACCTCAGCCTCCCGAGTGCTGGGATTGAAGGCGTGCGCCACCACGCCCAGCTACAGGATTACTTTTTGGTTTGTTTGTTTGAGACATTCTGGCTGTGTAGCTCAGGCTAGGCTTGAACTTACCATGCAGGACTACAAATTTCTAAGAACAGCCAATCACTAAGCATTTCTGTCTCCTGCCTGAGAAGTATACACAATTCAGTACCCAAAGATCCCTGGGGACTTTGTCCCTGGTGACTACTTGAACTTGAATATAGCCCCACCCTGAAGATTACACCCTCTTAGAAGTAAAAGATGAGTCACCATGAATAGGACATTTAGTTAGGATTTCTTTTGAATGGAACATATTATTGTCACTGTGGCAGAAACTACAGAAAGTTTCTCTGAAAGCACATGATAAAAATGTGCATCAGTAGGGGACTTGACTCAATTACTAGCTGTCTTTACCCTATACAAAAGCCAGGCATTTACAATTCCCTAAGAAATTTACTGCTAAACTATCATTTAACAGAAATATTCAAACTTAACAGTGTCTGTTTGAACCATGTCTCTCTTTACACAAGAAATGATGGGGTCACCTCTAGGGAACTGAATGGAGAAGAAAAAGGTTTTTAATCTTTTTTGACTTAGTATCTTTTTAAACTTATTTTTTTTGGGGGGGAGGCTACTAGGAATTGAACCCAGGGTCTTTGTAGTGAGTATAGTGAGCTATATTCCCAGCCTTTTATTATTATTATTATTTTTTTTTTTTGGCGGCACCCAGGATTGAACTCACAACCTCGCACCTGACAGACAGGCACTTAAGCCACTGAGTCAAACTCCCAGCCCTAGTTTTTTGAGGCAGGGTTGCACTACGTAACTCAGGCCCATCTTGTGCTCGTGTTGTAGCCCAAACCGGCCTCGAACTCACAACACTCCTCCTACCTCAGCCTCCCGAGTGCTGGGATTAAAGGCATGCACCACTAAGCCCGGCTCTTTTATTGTTTTTTGAAAAAAGGGTTTCACTAAGTTCCCCAGGTTATGTTCAAATTTGCAATCCTCCTGCCTCACTCAGCCTTCCACACTGCTGAAATGTGAAATGTATACCACCATGCCTGGGTTATGTGTATTCTATTCTGTAATTAAAAATGATCTAAATAATTGGCATCCATCCACCAATATGTCCTGACACCTGTCTACCGATATTCTTAGGCTCTGATTTATTCCTTTCACCAAATTCTGATGAGACTGTGCAATGATGAGCATTTTAAGGCACAATGTCACCTTTACAAGTTTCCAGGTTTGGAAGGGAAGATACAGATCTTGCTCTTTGGCAGATGAATGCAAAGAAAAGTCAGGATATTAGCAAAATACCAGAAAAATCAAGTCTTTTGCAGCTTCACAATGCTGCAGAGTGGGTGAGGCATTGTGGAGAGCAGACACTGGAGTAGATCAGCCAAAGAAATAGTTTTGGGTGAGGTTTCTGGTCTGACCACTCTTCACCGAATAGTGGGAAAGTGCTGGGGGTGAAAAATCCAGCTCTTTAGTGCTGAGAATGGTACCACAGAAATTCTACAATAATCCTCCAGTGAGCTTCCTGTGATGGAATCAGAGGTAACCAAGAATTGTTTCCAAGTTGTCTTATGCATTAAAGCAACTTTCAGCCAGGTGTGGTGGTACATGCCTGTAATCCAAGCACTCTAGAGGCAAAGTCAGGAGGATTGAGGAGAGCTCAGGGCCAGCCTGGGCTGCAACCTGAAGCACATAGAAAAACCCTGTCTAAAAAAAAAAAAAAAAAAAAAAAAAGCAACTTTCCTCAAATTTGTTTTTCCACAAGAAAAAACTTCATGTAACTGGTGTTAAAACTGAAGTTCACAGCCGGGCGTGGTGGCGCACGCCTTTGATCCAATCACTCAAGAGGCTGAGGTAAGAGGAGCGTTGTGAGTTCGAGGCCGGCTTGGGCTACAGCGCGAGTGCAAGGCCGGCCTGAGCTACACAGTGCGCCCCTGCCTCAAAAAACAAGAGCTGGGAGATTGGCTCAGTGGCTTAAGCGCCTGTCTGACAGGCACAAGATTGTGAGTTCAATCCCCTGTGCCACAAATAAATAAATAAATAAATAAACTGAAGTTCACCCCAACTCAGTATGAGAACATTCACCTGTCCCAGCAACTGGGTATGCTACAGGAATTAGGTGATTTTTAGGATTTGTCAAAGATTAGAATCTACAGTGTCGTGTAACTTGTAAGCACTTAAGAATATTTTATTTATGTATGTATTTATTTGTAGTACTGGGGATTAAGCCCAGAGCCTTTGTACTGAGCTACACTCGTAGTCTTTTTATTATTATTATTACTATTTTTTCCTTTTTTTTTTGGTCTTTTTGAGAAAGGGTCTCACTATGCAGTTCCGGCTGGCCTCGAACTTGCAGCAATCCTGCCTCAAGTGCTGGGATTACAGGCATGCACTACCATGCCTGGCTTGCCCAGTCCTTTTATTATTATCATTATTATTTCATTTGGGGACAGGGTCTCATTAACTCACTAAGTTGCCCAGGCTGGGTTTGAACTTGCAATCCTCATGTCTCAGTGTCCCAGAGTGCTGGGATTACAGCCACATTTAAAGTATTTTAAAAGGAAGAAAAAATAAAATAAAAGGATGATATGGTCCAGGTTTCTGCAGGGGCAGTGTTATAGCAGGGGGACAGGCGAACTCCTGGAGCTTTTCCAGCTAGCTTTCCACTGCTAACGGCAGATAATAGTCTAATGCTGCATGACTAGTCAGCATGGGGTGAGGCCAACTGTCTCAGAAAGCACCCAAAATAAGCTCCGAAGTATTCAGTCATGCTTCTGGTTTTGATTCCAAACACACTTCGCGCTTATCCCTTCCAAGCGGGGGCTGGGTGGGGTGTTTTCTGTAAAGTGTGAGGGAACCCGGGGGCAAAGGAATGCAGGTTGTGGATCAACAGACACGGCTGATGTATTCTGCATGTTTGGCTTAAAAACAGATTTAAAGTAAAACACCGTGACCACCCCTTCTATCTGAGTTCGGCCCGCCAGAGAAAGAAAGGCGCGCGCCCCGACCCCCTCCACGCCTCCCAGATCCGCTCGGAGGCCGAGGGTTCACGAAGGCCCCGGGAGCCAGAACTCAAAGGGGCGGGGAAAGGAAGAAGCATACTCCGGCGCACGGGTGGCACAGGCGACAGCGGCCAGAGACCCAGCACTCCTCCCCGGCCCTCCTGGGCGGATCTCGAAGGCGGGGAACCTAATGCGGGGAGAATGAGCAGCACTCTCTCGCTCGTAAGCTACAATTCGCTCCTCACACACCCAACCTGATCAGACCCCATGAGCCCTCCCCACAACTCGGTGATCCCTTCCACACGGACCGTCCGGGCTCCCCAGATCCCACATACTCGTCCTTCCCGGACCCCATCCATGCTCCATTCCTTACAGTCACAGAGATCTATTACCTGCAGAGCGGCTCGACAACCCTGCAGGTAATCCTCCATGGTGAAACCCAAGGGATGTCTTCGCCCCTGGTCGAGGAGAGGCTCTTGGGCTAATGCACCCCACCCAGAACACGGGGTCTAGAAGTGAGTTGGGAGGCGGGACTCGAACCCGCCACAAAGGGATTCGGCCACCAGCCCAGGGAGGAAGTGCGTCACTCGGCGCTCTCTGAGTCCGACTTCCCCCGCCCCAGCGGCGGAGGCGGAGTTCTGCGCCTAGAGACTCCTGGGACCTCGCTCCGGAGGCGAAAGGGCGCGGCGCAGGGCGTGCTGGGAAGTGTAGGCCAGGAAGTCCGAAATCATTCCAATTGGAGAATTTACTTAGGGATTTGACGAACAGATGTGCACGTGTCACATTAACCCATTTTTGTGGCTTCTGAACTTCCTCTCTCAGACTGGGCTAAGTATAGTATCTTAACATATATGACACACATGACACCAAACATCTAGTTGTCACTTTACAACATGATGCAACAGCTCTCCATCTTCTAGAATTCTCTGTTCCCCCAGCAGATCTATTGCTACCGATTTTGTAGTTGTTCATACAAGAAAAACATTAAAATAGTTTTTGAGCTCTCTTCTCAGTACCTACCCTTGCTGTTTCTTCCTCTGTAGCCTTTTTTTTTTTTTTTTTTTCCTACAGCCTCAGCAGATACTGTCTCATTCCTTTCTTGGACTGTTGTAACCTTTTTGTATGCCCCATTGTCCCAACTGCTCCTTCAGTAGTCAGAGTTGCTTGAGGCCTCATTCTGTGGAGCTGTGTAGGTAGAGTTTGGAGGACCCTTCAGAATGTAGGTTCCAACTTCCCTTAAATGCCACTTTCCACCCCCAAAATCTTTGCCCTTCCCCTTCAAACAGAAGTCCCCTCTTCATCAAGTGTTCTCTCATTTATTAACCTATCCCTCTGCTTCCTACTGCCAGCCTCGCACAAGCTTTTCCTGCCTCCCAAGCTGAGAGTCGAGAGAAGGTGACTGATGAGGTGAGGTCTGTGAGCACAGGGTGTCAGATCTTGTCCTGTTCTGCTGCTCCTCTCCCTTCTGTGCTTTTTCCCCAGAGCCCGGGGCTTCTCCCACACCTTCTATGAGCTCCCAAATGCACAGCCCAACTGATTTCATTTCTAGACTAAGAAAAATGGTACAGGAAGGGCTTGCGAAGGAGCCTTTAGTGACTCCAGAGTGACAGAAGTAGGACTGTTTTTTATACTAAATGAGTAAAAATGCAAATATTGTACTCTTTGGCCCTGCTTCTGTAGATCTAGAGCCCAGGTCTGTCTGGCACACATGGGGGAAAAGCCCAGATCCAACAAGCTGCTGCTGTCCAGCCTGCTCCTCCCCACTCTGCAGGGCGCTTGCTCTTCCCTTTTCTCACCAGAGAGGCACAAGTGCACCGTCCCTTCCAGCGGCAGCCAAAAGGAAGAGAAAGGGTCTGTTG
Source organism: Dasyprocta punctata (assembly GCA_004363535.1). NCBI lineage: Eukaryota > Metazoa > Chordata > Mammalia > Rodentia > Dasyproctidae > Dasyprocta > Dasyprocta punctata. The sequence continues at coordinate 13,063 of RJWM01029783.1, read as the reverse complement.
TTTTTTTCTCCTTGTTTCTCTCTCGTCTCTGCTGATCACTAAGCTGCTGACTAAGTAAGAAAGCCTTGATGGAAATCCTCCAGTGCTGGGCAGGCCCCTCCTCCTCCTCCTCCTCCTCCGGGGAGCTTGTCCTTGACTAATTTTTCTTTGTCCCGATGGAAAACAGAGAGAGGAACAGAGACAGAGAGAGGAAAAAGCAAAACCACAAACTTCCTTTGAAAACCAGTTTGTATGCAGGGCCTGGAGCACATGCTGGAGACTCAGCTATTCAGGAATCCTGAGGAGCACCTGGACTGCGCCCTGCTTGTCCTCACCCTGCTGTGGTGCCCCCAGCCCTGGAGGTGAGTCCGGAAGTGACCACAACGCAGCTAACCCCAGCCTTGCTTGCTCTGAACCTGTGTCAACCTGCATAAGCTTGGCATTGACAGTCGCGAGACAGCAAGCTCTGGTGCCCCTCGCTGTCCTGCCCCTCATCAGACTGCCGGAGCTGAACCCTCTTTCTCAGTCCTGGAACTGCACCCACTTCTTTAAGGTAAAAACTTTGTTTTAGCCATCTTTTTCACCTCTTTCGTCACCCACAGCTCTCCTTTTCCTCTCCAGCTCCGGGGAGTTGGCAGCTGGCTCTCCTCCAATTGGTGGTCTCTGAAAGTCTGGTTTGCTTGAAGGAGAATGGAAAGGAGATGCTGGTGGTCCCTTCATTTCCTCCTAACCAAGCCCTTCCCCTCTTCCTTGGGAACAAGTAGACAGTGCACTGTTTGACATATTCTGAAGAGAAAATTGAAACCATTGGTTGCTTGAAGATCTGGGTCAGACTGGGGAGACTGGCATGGGACAGAGTAGACAGAGTTGAGGAGAGAGTAAGGTCTCAGGAAAGGGGTTCTTTCTGGAAACCACATACACATCCATTTTATGTGCTGGTTCTACTCTGGGCAATTTTCTCCCCTGGAGATGGGGCCAGGGCTCTTTTAACTCCTCACCTGCCACCACAAGAGAATTTTGAGCTGGAGAGAAAGTATAGGACTTGAGTTGAGAAAAGAGAAGGAAAAGGATGAAATTCTGATTTCCTCGAGTACCCTCCCCCTCATCCTTTCCCAGCCTGAAGTACTCTGTGGCTTCCCACCAGAGTACCTTATAGGTGGGAGCGCTCTTTATTCTCTGCAGACCCTTCTCCCTCGGTGTCCAGGCTCTGGTCACTCCCTCTGGCCAGCTCACCTCCCAACCCCCACTCAATTATTGATCATTTCTGGCACTGGGCAGAAAAGAAGCCCTGCTTTTCTTCAAGTTTTTTAAACTTTCCCACTCTCTGGTATCTGTTTCAAGGCTTACCCTAAGTGCCACATGAAAGGGGAGGAAGAAAGGAAGAAAAGAGAAAAACATGTCTAAGGTCTGCAGGGAATTTTTGCTGCCTGGATTCTAAATTAACATGTAAATGAAATGCGGCTAGCAGAGACAAAAAATATTTTTTTGAAATAGGGTCTTGCTATGTAATTCAGGCTGGCTTTGAACTCACTATGTAGCCCAGGCTGACCTTTAACTTGCAGCAATCCTCACACCTCAGCCTCCCACGTGCTCGGATTACAGGCATGTACCACCCTGCCCTACTGCCCCAAATTAGTGCAGGTTGTAAGAAGACAGTATTATGTCAGGTGAGGAGGAAGCTGGAGAAAAGTCAAGATTAGTTTCCTTCTAAAGGAAAGGGTCTTGCTGCTCAGACTGACCTTGAACTCACCATCTTCCTGCTTTTAAATATCCCAAGTGCTGAGATTACAGGCATTTGTACCACACCTGACTCAGGGAATTTTTTTTATGTAAACCAGTAATTAGCATTTTAATATTCCACATAAATAGGTGATGAAAGCTGGGCGTGGTGGTGCACGCCTGTAATCCTGTAATTCCAGCACTCAGGAGGCTGAGGCAGGAGGATTGTTGAAACCAGCCTGGACTACAAAATGAGCTCAAAGTCGGGTGTGGTGGCGCACGCCTTTAATCCCAGCACTCGGGAGGCTGAGGTAGGAGGAGCGTTGTGAGTTCGAGGCCAGCTTGGGCTACAACTCGAGCACAAGGCCACCCTGGGCTACATAGTGCGACCCTGACTCAAAAAAAACTAGGGCCAGGAGTTTGGCTCAGTGGCTTAAGTGCCTGTCTGGCAGGCACGAAGTTGTGAGTTCAATCCCTGGTGCCAAAAAAAAGCAAAACAAAACAAAAGAGCTCAAGGCCAGCCTGAACTGCATAGTGAGATCCCGTCTCAAAAAGACGAAAAAAAAAAGCCTGCCTGGTGGGTGCAAGGTTATAAGTTCAAGCCCTGGTACCAAAAAAAAAAAAAAAAACCAAACAAAAAAAAATCAACAACTGGGATCTCATTTTAGGTACGGGAGTTTTTTTCAGCGGCTTAAGCACCTGCCTGGTAGGCGCGAGGTTGTGAGTTCAATCCCCGGTGCCACCAAAAAAAAAAAGTAACATATTCACTAGTATTGATTTAGGGCCAGGAGATTGGCTCAGTGACTTAAGCGCCTGCTTGGCAGGCATGAAGTTGTGAGTTTGATCCCTGGTACCAAAAAAAAAAAGACAATTTTTTTGGTTGAGAGCATTTCCAACAATCTGGAGGCTGAGGCAAGAGGATTGCTGCCAGTTTGAGGCCAGCCTAGGCTACAGAGCAAAACCCTGCCTCAAAAAAACAAACAAACAAACAAACAAAAACAGCTGATCTGAGTGCAGTGGAGTTTACAACTAATTGATTAAAAAAAGAAGAGTATTTCTGGGTTTATGCAATTTGGGTTAAAAGAGGAACTATCTCAGCTCTAGCTATCAAGAGAAGCTTGCTAGAGTTGTGTGGTGGTGCTTGTCTAATGCCAGCACTCAGGAGGTTGAGGCAGGAAGACTGCTGCAGAGTTATAGACCAGCCTGGGCTACATAGCAAGACCTTTTCTCAAAAAAAAAAAAAAAAAAAAAAAAAGGGCCAGGCTGGGTGGCTCACACCTTTAATCCCAGTACTCGGGAGTCTGAGATAGGAGGAGCATTGTGAGTTCAAGGCAGACTTGGGCTACAATGTGAGCAACGCCAGCCTGAACTACATAGTGCCACACTGTCTCAAAAAAAAAAAAAAAAAAAAATAGGGGGGCTGGGAGTTTGGCTCAGTGGCTTAAGCGCCTGCCTGGCAGGTGAGAGATTGTGAGTTTGATCCCTGGTTACACACACACGCACACACACAAAAACAAGAGGAGAAAGAGAAGCTTGCTGGAAGAATTTGAAGGGAGTGCTTTTTATTTCCCCAACCTGAAGTTATATACCAGACCCACTCTCCAATTCAAGTCTTTATAACCTACCTGTTTTTCTAGCATACAGGAAGCCCCTCCCAGGACCTTTTTGCTGTGGTTTGGGATTGTGTAAATTTCAGTAGAGCCCTCCCCTTCCTCACCAGGGTGTCACCAGTTGGAGCATGGTTCTTCTCTCTCCTTCATCTTCTCTCTACCCCAAGCACTATGTGATTGTGAACCTTTTCAGCTCTAAGGTGAGGCAAGAAGGGGGTACCCCTAAAGGCACTGTGTGTGTTGTGGAGTTCTGTGAAGGGCAGAGGAATTAGCCCATCCTGACTGGTGTGGGTTAGGCAAGTGCTCTACCATTGAACATCTCAGCCCTCCTCATTTTGTGACAGGGCTCCTAAATTATTCTAAGTTACCCGGGATGGCCATGAACTTTTTTTTTTTTTTTTGGTACCAGGGATCAAACTCACAACCTCACGCCTGCCAGGCAGGCACTTATGCCACTGAGCTAAATCCCTGGCCCTATTTTTTGAGACAGGGTCTCACTATGCAGTTCAGGCTGACCTTGAACTCACTTTGCAGCCCAGGCTGGTCTCGAACTCACAATGATCCTCCTGCCTCAGCCTCCCGAGTACTGGGATTAAAGGCATGCGGTCATGAACTTTTGATCTTCCTGATTTAGTCTCTCAAATAGCTGAGGCCTGTGCCACCATAAGTAGTTTAACCTTTCTTTCTCATTCTTTTCTCTCTTTCTTTCCTTCTTTTTTCTTTTTCGTTGAGAAAGGGTCACACTATGTACTCCAGGCTGGCCTTGAAGCATAGCAATCCTGCCTCAGCCTCCTGAGTGCTGGATTTACAGGTGTGCATCACCATGCCTGGCTCTTTCACCATTTCTGTTCCTTTCCTCTTTCTCCTTTCCACTCTCCCCTCCTCTTATTTAGACAGCTAAGTTAGGTAGAGATATTACCCAGTCAGAAGGGCCAAGCCCTTGAAGGAGTCAGTGCAGAAGATATGAAGATGTTGCAACTGTGGCTGGAGGCGCATTCATTGAAGGCCAGGCCTCAGGTCAAAGATGAAGTGACTACACCTACATACCTCCCAGAGGCACAAACAATAACGATGATATTCTAAATGACCATCAGTCACCTGGGTGGGAGACTAAGACCTCCTGACTCATCTCTTCCAAAATAGGTCCTTGTTCTTTCCATGCACACTTGCTATGTGACCTGTGACCTGCTTCCCCAAGGGATCATTACCTAAGTGACTATTCTTGTGATCTTATTGGTTACCCATAGTTTTGTCTCACCTTATCCACCTCATGATATTGTACCTACCTTGTGATTTTAATCTATAAAATGTCCTTTGAAGCCGGGCGTGGTGGTGTAGGTCTATAATTCCAGCATTTGGCAGACTGAGGCAAGAAGATCGCCATGAGTTCGAGGCCAGCCTAGGCTATATAAGAAAGTTCAAGGCCAGACCAAACTACATAGCAAGACCCTGTCTCAAACCGCACCCCCCAAAAAAAACAAAACAACCCAAAAAACAAAAAACAAGGGCTGGGGATTTAGCTCTGCAGCTCAAGCGTTTGCCTGGTAAGTGTAAGGTCATGAGTTCAATCCCCAGTACCAAAAAAAACAAAACAAAACAGGAAAACCAAAAAACAACAAAACTTGCTTTGAGAATTGGGCTTGTGGGTAACCCACTTTCTAGGTCCCCTTTTGGCTCTCAAGAGCTGTCTCTCCCTCAATAAAATTTCTTTCTTTTTGCAGCACCAGGGATTGAACTCACAACCTCACACCTGCCAGACAGGCGCTTAAGCCACTGAGCCAAACTCCCGGCCCTAGTTTTTTTGAGGTAGGGTAGCACTATGTAGCTTAGGCCGTCCTTGAGCTCGTGTTGTAGCCCGGCCTCGAACTTACAACACTCCTCCTACCTCAGCCTCCCGAGTGCTGGGCTTAAAGGCGTGCACCACCACGCCCAGCTTTTTTTAATTTCTTACTCTTAACCCCCGTTGTTCTTCAGAATTCACTCCTTGATTTTGGGGAACTTGAGTGTAGTGAACATCTAGCAGATTGGGAGTTATAATAGTTCCCTGTATCGTTTGGAGCTCCTCTCTCGCTCTGTCTTTTCCTTATTCTCTGGCGTTTTGTGTTTCAGTGAAGCTGAGTCCACCTGTGGCATTCGATCCCCACCCACCCCAGTCCTCCCTGTCACGCCTGGAAGCACCGATCCCATCTCAGAGCCAGGTGGTGGTGGAGAGCTCAGCCTGAGTTCCGTGCACACGGCGGGGACAGGCAGGTGCTGCTCCTAGCTAGGAGTGGCTGTGCAGACTGAGCCGACTTCCGCACCGCGTTCACTTTCCTAGCTTTCTCCAGGTCTCTGCTTTGCAACCCAATGACCTTGGTGGACAGGGCTCTCTTTTGTATATCAGGACTGGCCTAGGCAAAGGTCAGGAAACACCGCCAGGGATCCTTAGCTGACTCTCTCCCACTATGGAACACGGTCAGCCTGAGCACCAGGGCCCTGACAAGCCCGGGAGTGCAGAAGCGGTCACCTGTGAAAACCACGAGGTTCCCTTGGGATCCGAGGAGCAGCCTCAGGACAGGGATGCCAAAGACACCAATGGGGAGAGAGAGCCGGGAGACCAAAAAGAGCCAGAGGCTGGAGACCAAACTCCACTCCCTACCCAGGGCGGGGAGAACCTCGAGTGTCCCCCTCCTGAAGCCCACGCGCGTCCACCTGGGCCCCCCTGCGGGAAGCCGCAAGAAGTAGAGACGATCGGGGCCTGCTCCGGGCCCCAGGAGCGCCCCCAGTCTCCCAGGGCCCGGCAGCCTGAGCCCGACTTCTACTGCGTGAAGTGGATCCCCTGGAAAGGAGCACGGACGCCGATCATTACGCAGAGCACTAACGGCCCGTGCCCTTTGCTCGCCATCATGAACATCCTCTTTCTTCAGTGGAAGGTAAGAGGGCGTGCAGACAGGCACTGGGAAGATACTGGGAGTTCTCCTTTCAGAGCCACCACCTTGATCTTTTCTCAGCCCTGTCAAAACTTTCCAGATGGTTCTGCATCCTACTCCTGTCTCTCCTGTTCTCTAGCATCAGGGAACGCCTTACAGTATTTCACATCCATCCAGCTTCCCGTGGGTTCCACCGCGGTGCTCTGGGAGGGAGGCAACACCTGCTCGCCCTTTCTACTTCCAGGTGAAGCTGCCCCCGCAGAAGGAAATGATCACGTCGGACGAGCTCATGGCCCACCTGGGTAAGAGACTGGGCCATGAACAGGAGTTTTCCCCGGGGCTCCCAGAGCTATTCATTCAGCCAGAAGCCCAGACCGTGGAGGGATCCCCAATGGAAGTGATGGCATGGCTGGGAGGATAAGGGTTTGTGGGGCTTCTTTGCAAGGATGGACAATGAAAAGCAAAGGTCAAGGTAGGAAAAGAAAAGGTCAAGGTGTTAGGAATCCTGTTTTTTTGTTTTTTTGTTTTTTTTTGTTTTTGGTATTTTTGAGACAGAGTTTCACTATGCAGTTCAGGCTGACCTTGAACTCACTTTGTAACCCAGGCTGGCCTCACACAGTGATCCTCCTGTCTCAGCCTCCCAAGTGCTGGGATCACAGGCATGCACCACTATGCCCAGCCTTTTTTTTTTGTACCGGGAATCAAGGTCAGGGTTTTGTGCTTGCCAGGTAGGTGCTGCGCTATATCCTCAGCCTTTTGTTGTTTGTTTGTTTTTCCTGTATTTGGGGCCAAACTTCAGAGCCTTGAGCTTGCTAGGCATGCACTGTACCAGTAAGTTACATCCCTGTCCTCTGCTTCTGTATGTGACCTTGGGTAGTCCCTTCACCTTGGGAATCCTATTTCTAAGGGGTCCGGATTAGACTCTGAGGTCCGCTTCGCCTCTGAAAATATGTAGTCTCATGACATTACTATCACTTTCCAGAAGAAGAGGCTGAGCTTTGGGGTTATTGGTAGGGTAGGCTGAAAAAGGATCCTGTCTTACAGGAGACTGCCTTCTGTCCATCAAGCCCCAGGAGAAATCAGAAGGACTTCAGCTTAATTTTCAGCAGGTAAGACCAATGCTGTGCATGTAGGGGTTTGCAGGTTTGTAAGGGGACACCAACCACTGAGAGAAACCTTTCACTGCTTCTAAATAAGTTTCCGTGAATCATAACTTCTTCAGGAAGAGCAGAAGATGATACATTTTTGGTCCTGAGAGCTGAGCATGGTAGTGCATGCCTATAATCCCAGCACTCTGGGAGGCTGAAATAGGAGGATTGCAAGTTCAAGCTCAGTCTAGAAACTGTATGGGGTAGTGCATGCCTGTAATCCCAGCACTTGGGAAACTGAGGCAGAAAGATCACCTGGAGTTTGAGGCCAGCACGGGCTACACAGTGAGTTCAAGGCCAGTCTAAATTACATAGTGAGACCCTGTCTCAAAACAAAACAAAACAAACAAACAAAGTAAATAAATAAAATTTAAAAATAGAAATAAAAAATTTAAAAAAGATCTAACGCCGGGCGTGGTGGCACATGCCTTTAATCCCAACACTTGGGAGGCTGAGGTAGGAGGAGCGTTGTAGTTCGAGGCCGGCTTGGGCTATAATGTGAGCGCAAGGCCAGCCTGAACTACATAGTGTGACCCTGCCTCAAAAAAAAACCAGGGCTGGGAGTTTGGCTCAGTGGCTTAAGTGCCTGCCCTGGCAGGTGCAAGGTCGTGAGTTTGATCCCCGGTGCTGCAAAAATAAATAAATAAATAAATAAATAATAAAAAATAAAAAAATAAAAAAGATCTAGTGATATAAAGGGGGAATGGAATGGCTTAGAAGAGATCCAGGGAAGAAAAGTAACACAATTAATGTCATTTTTTTTTTAATTTCTGGGGGTGGGAGCAGAGTGTGTAGGGAGAGGAGCCTGGGTCTGCCATCTTTTTTTTTTTCTGCCTCCAGAATGTGGACGACGCAATGACAGTGCTGCCTAAGCTGGCCACGGGCCTGGATGTGAATGTGCGATTCACAGGTGTCTCTGACTTTGAGTACACGCCTGAGTGCAGCGTCTTTGACCTCTTGGGCATCCCTCTGTACCATGGCTGGCTTGTGGATCCACAGGTGAAGGGAGGCTCTGGGGAGTCTTCTACAGCTCAGGCTGTGAGTGAGGCACACTTTGGTGAGGTGGGGTTAGGGAGGTAGGAGTTAGATTGACTGGGAGGGAATAGGTTTGGAAACCAGACCTACTGCGGAATTCTTTGACTTTCAACTCTTTTCAAGATAGCCTTCTAATACATCAAATTATGTGCAAACAGGATCTGTTCTTTAGACATCAAAAATTCAGGAACCTAGCCGGGCGTGGTGGCGCATGCCTGTAATCCCAAGCACTCGGGAGGCTGAGGCAGGAGAATCGTTGCAAGTTTGAGACCAGCCTGGGCTACAAAGTGAGCTCAAGGTCAGCCTGAACTGCACAGCGAGACTCTGTCTCAAAAAAGGAAAAAAAAAAAAAAATTCAGGAACCTTTGATCATGCGGGCTTGGTTCATTTCCTTCCTTAAAAAACAAAACAAAAAAAGACTCAGATTTTGTTTTGGTCCCACCCACTTTCACCCTTTGAAGAGTCCTGAGGCTGTGAGTGCAGTTGGGAAACTGAGTTATAACCAGCTGGTAGAGAAGATCATCACCTGCAAACACTCCAGTGACCCCAACCTTGTGACAGAAGGTGAGATCCCTCGGCTCCCAGGGTCTCGAGTGAAGGGAAGAGTAGCTGCTTGGGTTCATGGTTCACTGTCTGTCATCTGCCACCCCATCCCACTTGTCCTGCACACACTAAATCTAAGCCTCAAGCACGCTAGACAAGTGCCCTGCCACTGAGGTAAATCCATAGCCCCAGTAAAGGGATTTCAAGTGGAACTCAGGAGGGCTTTCGATCGGTGGTTTGGGGATGATCCTTCCCATCCTAGATTTTGTTTTGTTTGTTTTTGATGGTGCTACAGGTCAAATCCAAGGCCTCATGCATTCAAGGCAAATGCTTACCACTGAGCCATACTCCTCTTTTTTCCCACTCCATCATAGGCTTTTTTTTTTTTCTTTTTGAGACAAGGTCTCACTGTGTAATTCAGACTGGCCTTGAGTGCACTATGTAGCCCAGACTGTCCTTGAACTCGGTGATCCTCCTGCCTCAGCCTCCCGAGTGCTGAGATTATAGGTGTGTGCCACCACACTAGGCCCATCGTGGGCTGTTGGATTGAAGCCAAGTTCTCTGTCTTGTGCCTTCTGGCAGGCCTGATTGCAGAGCAGTTCCTTGAGACCACTGCGGCACAGCTGACCTACCATGGCCTGTGTGAGCTTACTGCAGCTGCCAAAGAGGATGAACTTAGTGTCTTTTTCCGGAACAACCACTTTAGCACTATGACTAAGCACAAGGTGATGAGGATTTGGAGGTGGGGGACTGGAGCTCTGTCTTTTCCCTAATACCTTTTTTCTCCTGGGTCAGTGTCTCAACCAGGATAAGGTAGGCTAATCTGTGGGTACAAATGACCTTAAAATCTTCTGGTTTCCTATGACAAATGTTTATTTCTCATTCATGCTGCATTCCACTGCAGATGGGTGACATTCTGTCCCACACCATCTTCCTGCTGGGACCCAGGCTGACAAAGAGCCTTTATCTGGGAGATACGTGGGGAGAGAAAGCTGGTCACTCTGCATTCACTCTTAGCACTTCTGCCTAGAAATGACGCCTGTCATTTCTGCTTACCTTGCAATGGCCACAGCAAACCATATGGGATAAGCCTGCCATCGACAGGACAAGAAAGGAGAATCCTCTCCCAGAAAGGAGAAGTAGAACTTCTGAAGAACACTATAGTCTTCCAGAGTTAGAAAAGGCCAAAGTTCTCAAGGAACTTGTAGAGGAGGAAGACGCCTCTGGTTCTCAAGGGTTTAGCCCCACTGCCATCAGCGAGCCCAGAGAACCAGGGGGAATAGGGTAGAAGCAGGATCTTTGGTGGCACCTCAGCCCTGAGTACCCCACACTTGACCAAAACAACACTGCACAATCACCCACCTGGCCCTACACTTGGGTAGCCCTCTGCTCTCCATTTATAAAAGGGCGCATTCCAGACAGCATACCAGTTGGTTCAAAGGGTCTCTAGCTGTGTGTCTCAGGTGGTCAAAGGCAGAAAGCCACCCCTGTGTCACCTATCCCACCAGTGGGCTCTATCCTTTTCTTTTCAGAGTCACTTGTACCTACTGGTCACAGACCAAGGTTTTCTACAAGAGGAGCAAGTGGTATGGGAGAGCCTGCACAATGTGGATGGAGACAGCTGCTTCTGCGACTCTGACTTCCACCTCAGCCAATCCCTGGGCAAGGCTCCTGGAGCAGAGGGTGGGGATGGCTCCCCAGAAAAACAGCTGCAGGTAGATCAGGTATGTGTGGCCTTCAGGAAAGGTGCAGAGGTCTCATTGGCCTCAGAGCTTTGGGCCTTAAGTGAACTGCATGTGTTTTGTCATGTGGGGGCCATGACATCTAACATCCATGGTCCTTTACTCTCTGTTCCCTGTGGACTATCTCTTCACTTGATGTGTATTTTTCTGGCATCATAGAGAATACATTGGCTCTTTGAAAGAAAATCTGGTTTGGAAACCTATCCTGAATCTCAGTCTACCAAGTCCTGTTCACATCACCTTGTAACATTTTTTTTTGTTTTGTTTTGTTTTTTGAGATAGGGTCTCACTATGCAGCCCAGGCCAGCCTCAAACTTGTGGGGATCCTCCTGCCTTGGCCTCCCAAGTGCTAGAATTACAGGCATTGCCCAGCTTTACCTTTTAACTCTTGTTCTTTCTAGGACTACCTGATTGCCCTGTCTCTGCAGCAGCAGCAGCCACAAGGCACGCTGGGCCTGACTGACCTGGAGCTAGCCCAGCAACTTCAGCAAGAAGAATATCAACAGCAGCAAGCGGTTCAGCCTGTGCAGATGCGGGCCCCATTGCCCCAGGTGAATCTACTGAGCTCCTCCCTTTGCAGGCCTTTCTCCTGCCTGCCCTTTCCCTGGCACCCCTTGCTATCTTTATTTCCCCATTGATCCTGATCTTCTCTAAAACCCTGTGCCTTCCAAAGGTGTTGGATTACCAGTTGTTAAATCCCATACAGGGAAGAGGAGCCACATCTGGACAGCCAGTTGGGGAGCGGCGGCAGAGGCCAAAGCATCAGTCTGACTGTGTTCTGCTATAGCTCTGCATCGTTCAGAGGCTGTGGTTGGTTAGTTTTCTTCCCCACTTCAGCCCCCGAGATACACAGGGTAACTTATTTATGGACCTTTGGGGCTCAGGGCAGGCAAGGACAGATTCAGCAACAAGTCTGAGGCAGGAGGATGCCAAGGACCGACTCAGCAACATCCTTGCCCTCACGTGCTGCTGCCTTCTCTTCCTCCCATCCGGGGATGGGTGGGGGAAGATTTCTGGTTTCCAGCTCCCTTCCTGGAATAGTCTCTTGAACACACAAGAGTCAGGCTCCGGGGCTCTGTCCCTCTCTGGAATGCAGATCTGCTACTTCCCATCTCCAACTGCCTGGGGGCTCCTGGCTACTGCAGGCCTCTTTCCATTTATTTGTTTTAGGGTTTGATTTGGGTTTCTATCTCTGTTATTTGTAATACATGCCTAAGGTTTGGAAATAAAACTTCTTTCCTGAGATCTGTTGTTTGCTTTCCCCTGCATCTATGGGGTTAGGTATTTGACCCTATGGAATGCAGAAGGGGCGGGGGGCGGTGCAGAGGGGAGTGGTAGGAGGATGCCTGTCTTTTCTAATCAAGCCAGCAGGGGGAACTGCCTGTCTTTTCTAATCAAGCCAGCAGGCGCTTAAGTCACTGAGCCAAACTCCCGGCCCTGGTTTTTTGAGGCAGGGTTGCCCTATGTAGCTCAGGCCGGCTTGCACTTGCGTTGTAGCCCAAGCTGGCCTCGAACTCACAACGCTCCGCCTACCTCAGCCTCCCGAGTGCTGGGATTAAAGGCGTGCGCCACCACGCCCGGCTTTTGTTTTGTTTTGTTTTGAGATAGGGTCTTGTTACATAGTCTAGACTGGCCTTGAACTCCTGCCTCCGTGGCCTCCCAAGTACTGGTATTACAGGCATGCACCACCGCGCCTGGCTTCTTTTGTTTATATTTTTCATAGATGTTCTATGGGAAATCCCGCCCCAAAGAAAGGTGGGTTTCCACGTCCTTCAGTGGGCAGACGAACTGGGCAAGTTTCCAAGATTTCCCAGGTTAACCAGGGTAGTTTGATACTTACTATCTTCCCAGTTCACCCAAACTGTCTTTTGCTACCTCTGACCATTTCTGATGTTGTTCTGGTAGCTGTTCCTCAATTATTTTGCCTGAAATTTCCTGAGAAAAGAGGGTCATGATAAGGGGGAGTCCCCTGGGGCAGAGTGTGTTGACAGCCGTAGCACTGGGCAAAAACAGGATTCCTGTTGAACAGCTCGGTGTACATCAAAGGTGCACCAAGTGGAAGCCTCTTCCTGGTCCATATCCTGTTCCACCCAAACTTCAAATTAGGGAACACAAACAACAGTAGTGAGGTTTGCCAAACAAATTCAAGTACCAGGGAGGTTCTGGCTAGGCTCTGAGAGGATGGGTTGGACAGAAACTATCAAAGGTGTCCCATTATCACACACCCAAGATGGAGCAAGAGGACTCAGGTATAGACATCATTTTGAGATGAGGGGAATTAAGGAATTCAAAAGAAATGCAGAGTCCCAGCCTCAACAAGGAGCTGGGGCACGTGGTGCTCCAGGTAGGGTTATCCTTTTTGGAGGCTGAGCTGATCT
>RJWM01029782.1:0-24080 GCA_004363535.1 Dasyprocta punctata | reverse complement strand
GAGGGAAGTGGTCCTCACAGCTGGCATTTGGCTGAGATACTGCCTGCTTTGTGGTGGCTCAGAGTGGTTATTGTGTTCTCCATGCATGTGTGGGGAGGGGGGAGAGGAGAGTGGAGACAAAGAAGAGACGATGAATATATATGAAACACTTCAGCAAGGCAGACACCTGTGAACTACACCTGTAGTCCCAGCACTTGGGAGGCTGAGGCAGGAAGGTCACTTGAGCCCAGTAGTTCAAGACCAGCCTGTGTAACATAGTGAGAAACAGAAACCAAACAAACAAGCAAGAATGATTGAACACTTCAGATGACATTGTCCACATGAGTATCAGCTACACTTCTGGGATACAAGTGTTCAGGGGCAATGTCGGGGCTTTCCCTAAGTGCTTCCTCTCAAGAATCAGCCAGTGCCGTTTTGAGGCTCTGTTTCCTTTTCCAGTCCTCTTTGTAACTCATTCTGAGGGAAATGACAACAGTGCCATCTTGTCTGAGACCCCTGAGGTAGGGGCATTCCTTTCCATGTGAGCTTAGGAAGCCACCAAAGCCATCATGGCTAGAGAGTCCAGTCTGGACAGGAACCACTCAGGGAAAATAAGACCTGGGGATTCAGAGTCGTCAGATCTGTTATTTGCCTTTAGAGTTTGTAGAGCCCTTTTTCTCTTGATCCTTAAAACAGCCTTGTAAGGTCAACGTTAGATACCTTTTGTCAAACAGTGCTTTCTTTGGTTTAACCTCAGTCCTTCAAGCTTGAGTTTCATTTCCTTTGTGAAGTCAGAGGCCTGTCCTTGGTTTAATTCCATGACTAACATGGGCAGAAATGAGCTTTCCTATGCCACTGTTACCATGTACACCCCCACTAGCTGCCCTGCGAAAGCACAGGCATCCCCGCACACCCTCCCTGCTCCTGACCCATCCACAGCTCCTCCTCTGTCCCCTAGGTCCACCAGTGCTGCTGCCCAGCTCCAGGGCCACATCCCAGTGTGCAACCCCCACTCCCTGCCCCACTCCCAGCCTGACTGCCCCTGGCTGCCTCTTCTGCAGGCCAGCAAGCTCCTTAGCCCTTGACTCACCATCACCTGAGAGGCCCCTGTTTTCCCTGTAGGGTGAGTGGAACAAACAGCTCTAGAACAACCTGGGCCCCGCTGAGGATCAGAGCTCCCCAGGCCCAGTAGCTGCTTCAGACCTGGGCACACCCTCAGGGCCAGGGTGCTCTGCGGGGTTCCTGAGCCCACTTGAGTAAAGTAGGCTTTGTAGGTGGGCCCTGAAGCCTAGCCCTGATTTTATGTTATTCCTGCAGGGCTGTCAGTAGCCCTGATATTATTGTAGGAAGACACTGTGTCTTAGGTTCCTAATACAGCGGCTGACTTGCAAAAGAATCTGCTCTCACCGTGGAACTTTGGCTTCCTTGTTATCAGCACCGCCAACCTCAGGGGCGAGCTCCTCAGGCCTGCAGGCCTCTGCCTGGGTAAATGCTGAGGAGCGGATTACTGGCCCGGCCTCCTCTCAACCCAAGGACGAGGGTGGAGGCAGGAGAGGGAATGGATATCTGTTGGGCACGCGTTATGTCCAAGTCTTAAATGTTGCCATTAACTCTCAGGTGATTCCACAGCAGCCTCCTGAAGGGCAGTATTCTTACTCTGTGTTAGAGCTGAGGGAAGCGAGGGTCCAAATGAAGAAACTGACCTGAGAGTCCTCAGCCAGTGCCCAGCCCACCCTGGGTGTGGAGCCAGCTGTGCCCACTTGCAGAGCCAGGCCTTTCCCCTGCTCCCTGGAGGGCTGCGGTAGGCACAGGCCTGGCCTTGACCTCCTGGGACCTCTCTTTCCAGGAGAGCCGCATCTACGCAGTGGCGACATCAGGCATGCAGGTGTCAGATGTGTCTCCCCGAAGCAATGCTACTTGCTGTGGTGAGTCTGCGAGAGGCTGGAAGGCCGGGGGGCCGCTGCTGGCAGGGTGGGTGGGCGTGGAGGAGAAGACTGCAATACCCAAGGTCCCCACCAAGAGCCGGGCCATGAGTTTGGGCCGCCTGAGCCGCCTGGCGCTGGAAAGAAGTTGTGTGGGTTCAGCTCAGCAGGGCTGGCCCAGAGGGGAAGCGGTCAGGGTCAGACCCCATCCCAGAGCTGTGATCCACCACGTCTGTACGCAGGGCAAGGCTGTGTGTGTATGTGGGGGGGTGCCCTGATTCAGGTGAATTCTGCCCACTGGCTCCTCCATCTCTTGCCAGCCCCACAGCAACAGGTCCCCAAGAGCACATGGTTTGTAACTCACCTCAGCAAGAACAGGACTAGGGGAAAAAATGGAAGGCTTTGGGATTCCATTGTGGTGGGCTTTCCTGTGAGGAGATCATGGCCCTCAGTGTCATGGTGAGGGAGGTAGCGGAGATGAGAAAGGCCCTGGTCCTCCTCCTCATCTGCCCAAACCCCCTCCTGGGTTATGCCAGCTGGGCTCCCCTGACCCCCCTATTTCTCCTCAGCTTCAGGCCCTCCTGCTCTTGTGTGCCCTGGGCCTTTCTCTGGCTTTGTCTACAAGAATGTCACCGTGCCTGTCTACACAGCACTGAAAGGGGTAAGAAACCGCCATGCCAAGACGTGGGGCCATGTCAGGGGAGGCACTGTCTTAGCCTGCGCTGCCTGGGGAGGGCTTGAGGGGCCAAGGGAGAGCTCAGTCTGACATTGTGTTTTAGTATTTGTTATTTTGGGTATAAAAATTCTGCATTTACAAAAATTTCAGTCCATATGAATGTGGGCAAAGTAAGAAGTTAAAGGTTAAGGCTGTGCCTCTCCTACTCCCATCTTTCCCAGGTCTGTCCCACTCCCCAGGCCCCAGAGGGCAGGGGTCTCCTTCCCGAAGTGTTTTATGTTTAGACATGTTCTCATAACACTGGTACGCTTTTTAAGATAACCATCAGATATAACCGCCACATCATATTTTCGCGTTTTTGTTACTGGATTTTGAACCCTTTTACTTGGCAAAACTTGTCATAGAAAAGTAAGAGACCAAAGTGAAATTTCTCATACTGCTCTTCACTGATTTCTAACGTTAGAGGTAACCATGAGGAATGGTTTGGTGTTTATCCTGTAAGGTCCTCCAGTGCATTTACACAAAGCGAGCGTGCGTGAGTGCATGTAGACGCAGGCACGCTTTCTGTCCTTTCCCTTTTCTCTCTCTTCCTTAACATTCTCTATCATTCTCATGCATATGTGTGAGTGTGTGCTCGTGTGTGGCATACACACACAAGGCTATCATATGCCAGGCATAGCGTCACATACCTGTAATCCCAGCACTCTGGGAAACTGAGTAGGATCGTGAGTTTGAGCCCAGCCAGGCAACTTAGTGATAAAGAAGACCTTGTCTCTAAATAAACAATAAATAATAAATGTCTGGAGACGTAGGTAAGTGTGAGGCCCAGGTTCAATCCCCAGTACCACACAAAGCAAAGGGGGATCATGTTCTATAGGCCGTTCTGTGGCTCCCTGACTGTTCAATCGACCATGTGTCAGTGCTGCCCTGTAGGACCCCTCAGTGCTCCTCCACTAATTCACAAAGAGTTTTTTTTTTTTTTTCCCTGCACTGGGAATTGAACTCACAACCTCGTACCTGCCAGACAGGCGCTTAAGCCACTGAGCCAAACTCCCGGCCCTAGTTTTTTGAGGCAGGGTCACACTATGTAGCTCTGGCCAGCCTTGCGCTCGCGTTGTAGCCCAAGCGGGCCTCAAACTCATAATGCTTCTCCTACCTCAGCCTCCTGAGTGCTGGGATTAAAGGCGTGTACCACCACGCCCGGCTCCGAGTTGTATCTTTATCTTTTCTAAAATAAAAGTTGCAGTGAACATCATGGTGCATATGCATCCTCATGCACTTACATATCCGTATTTCTGTAGGATGCCAGAGGTGGAATTTCTGGGAAAATTACACAAAGGTTGTAAATTTTGGCATGTACTACCAAATTACTCTCCAAAAACACTTTGGGGGCTGGGGTGTAGCTTAGTGGTAGAGTACTTGCCTAATGTGCTTGAGGCCCTGTGTTTGATTCCTCACACTATACGTACACAAACCCTTAAACAAAACAAAATGCATTTTTTTTCTTTACTTTTTTGTAGTGCTGGGGATTGAACACAGGGCCTTTGTACTGAGCTGTGTTCTCAGTCCTTCATATTTTCTTTCCTTTTTTTTCCCCTTAAGACAGTCTGATTATGTAGCCCAGGTTGACCTCAAACTTGTGGCAATCCTCCTGCCTCAGCTTCCAAAGAGCTGAGATTACAGGCATGCACACCACCCTTGGCCAAAACACACACATTTTTAAAAAGCAAATAAATAAAAATGCTTTGCCATCCTATAGGATATTTCATCAAATAAATTTTCCTCATACTGTTACTAGCATCGAGATAATCAGTCTCTTCAGATGTTTGCCAGTCAGAAAGATGCCACCCTACTTCCATATCCCCACATATGCTCTTGCAAAGCTCCTGTCCTGCACCCCCGCCCACTAGTGTAGGGAGTGCAGGGTCATGGTGGGCAGGCATTCAGCCTGAATGGGACAGCTTTTGGGGGACCACAGGAGGTGATAGACACTAGGGCCAAGAAAGAGGCAGGAAAGACTTCATGCCCTTTGGAACTATGGTCCGTTCAGTGCCCCAGCTGGGTGATGGCCACAGGGGCAGAGCACCTGCTGGAGGGGCGCGTTCTGCCGCCTGAGCTGCAGCGAGGCGGGGTCTTCTCCTGCAGAAAGCCACACAGATCAGCAGCGTGCCCTTTGTGGACGAGTCCTCTGGGTCTGACGATGACTGCAGCTCTCAGGCGAGTTTCCGGATGTCAGTGCCCTGCTCGGAGTGCAGGAAGACCAGCGGACTGGGCAGTCCCCGGGCCATCAAGAGAGGTACCGAGAAGGGCAGTGGGAGGGGCCTATTTGATCTGCTCGAAGCATCCCCAGCTGAACTATTCTCAGCCTCAGACTCAGGGATCCTGAGGATTGGGGGTGAAGCCCTGGCAGCTCCTGGGCCGTGGGCGTTGGGGGACGGGAGGGACCTTGACTCCTTGTCCTCTGGCCAGGGGTCTCCATGTCCTCACTGAGCTCCGAGGGTGACTACGCCATCCCCCCTGACGCCTGCTCGCTGGACAGCGACTACTCGGAGCCCGAGCACAAAATGCAGCGCACCTCCTGCTACTCTGCTGAGGGGCTGGGCCTGGGCGCGGTGAGCAGGGAGCCCGGGGGGCCTGGATGCGTGGTGTTGATGGAGCCACGGAGGTGGCCCTAGAGAGGCAGACACACACAGACCCCATGAGAAGCCTGAGGCGGGGTGATGCGCACTCCACGCCAGGGCAGCCGTGAGCTCAGACCTGACTCCACATCACCCCCCGCCCTGTCTTTATCAGCCGCTTCACGAGCCCTTCTCCCGGGCTGGCTGACTGTCCCCTCTCATCTGTGGTGCCACCTCTGACTCATCTCTTTAAGGGCACTTGAGGGCCGGCTCTTCCCTGTCCCCCATCCTGGCCAGTCTCCCACATGCAACCCAGCTGTGGCCGCCTCCTGATGGCCAGGAGTTGTCTTTGCCACCACCACGGGAGCCCTCAGTCCTCAGAGGCCTTTAGTCCTCTCTGAACCCTCAGCAGAGTGTGGTGCCCAGAAAATAAGAGCACATGATGTCCAGGAGCGCCCAGTGATCCCCCTCCTGTCCCTCTCCTCTCGTGTGCCCCTTCACCCTCAGGAGTCACTGGAGAAGTCGGGTTACCTGCTGAAGATGGGGAGCCGCGTGAAGACGTGGAAGAGGCGCTGGTTTGTCCTGAGACAGGGACAGATTATGTACTACAAGTCCCCGGTGAGGGTCTTACCAAGACTATGGTCAGAGGGGCTGGGGGAGGAGGGGACGTGGCCTGAGGGAGGCCAGGGGTCGCTGGGGAGAGGAGACCTGACTGGCATCTGGGGCTCTGAGTGATAGGGCCCCGAGACTGCCCACCTGCTAACCATGTGACAGGCCAGGCAGCTCTAGGCCAGTTGGCTTAGCAGCTTTTTCTCCCAGAAGCTGATGTGTCTTCCTCTCATTCCCTTCCTCCCCTTCTGCTGTCTCCCTCCCTCTCTCCTTCCTTTATCCTTTCCTGGGGGTCAAACCCAAGGGTACTCTATTATTGAGCTATATCCCCAGTTACTTTTATTATTTTTAAAAATCTTTTTATTAACTTTATTATATGTTTTGGTTTTTGAGACAGGGTCTTGCTGTGTAGTTCAAGCTGTTCTTGAACTCACTGTGTAGCCCAGGCTGGCCTTGAACTCACTGTAATCCTCCTGCTTCAGCCTCCTAAGTGCTGGGATTTCAGGCATATGCCACCATGCTTGGTTCTGCCTTTTATTTTTTGAGAGATATCTCTCTAAATTGCCCAGGCTGGTACTAAACTTGCAGTCCTTCTGCCTCAGACTCTTGAGTAGCTGGAATTTCAAGGGTGCACTGTGTTAGGTGGCTCCGAAGTCAGTTTCCCAGTCCTGGAAAAGCACTGTTCCTAGGTTGCCTTCACCTCTTGCTGATTATTCTGACAAACTTGGTGCCTCCTCCACCTCCTCCTACTGTCTGGAATTAAGGAACATCAGATGTTAGAAACTCATTTGCAAGACCCTCCCTAGAGAGCCAATATTAATCTTTTATTATTTGTTCATTTATTTACTTAGGTATTTTGAGACAGGATCTCACTAAAGAGTTCAGGCTGGCCTTGAACTCACTGTGATCCTCCAGCTGCAGCCTCCTGAGTACTGGGGTTACAGGTGTGCACCACCATACCTGGCTGAGAGCCAATTTTAATGTTGTAAAGGAGACAAAAAGGGCCTCATCTTTTGTGCAACTCCAGCTAGTTGGTAGCACCTGTTTCCAACTCTCATGTTAAGGATTCTGGATCTATATTCCTCCATGAAAAGCATGCTGTGATTGATTAGTAATGTCTACACTGACACTAGAAAGAATAATAATGGTGGTATGCAAGCCACTTATTTGCCTTTTTTTTTTTTTTTTTTTTTTTTTGTGGCACTAGGGATTGAACTTGAAACTTTGCACCTGTCAGGCAGGCCCTTAAGCCACTGAGCCAAACTCCCAGCCCTAGCTTTTTGAGGCAGGGTCGCACTAGGTAGTTCAGGCCAGCATTGCACTCGTGTTGCAGCCCAAGCCAGCCTCAAACTCACAATGCTCCCCCTACCTCAGCCTCCCGAGTGCTGGGATTAAAGGTGTGCGCCACCACACCCAGCCTTTATTTGCCATTCTTAATATAAGGATGTAGTAGAAAGATTGTTTGTCTGTTCGTTTGTTTCTGTTCATTTGTTTTGAGATGTCTTACTATGCTGCCGAGGCTGGTCTTGAACTCCTGGACTCAGCTTCCTGAGCATCTGGGACTGCCACAGGCATGTGTCGTTAGGCCTTGCTTAGTAGAAGCAATTTAAGAGCTTGTAGGTCAGTAACAATCTGGTGGCCTTTGACATAATTTGAAAGGCTCATGCTATCCTTTTTGAGACCTGTGTCAGAAGGACCCATGATCCTGATTATTGCTCCATGTAGCTAGAATCAGAATCTAGAATAAGTTACCCATTGCACAGAGGTTGGGATGCATGGGACTCTTTCTCCATGGCCTGTGACCTGGTGTGAGATATGAAAGGTAAATAATGTGCTCTGAGAGGCCTCTAAGGGGCTTTCCTACCTGTTCCTTTCTTTGCAGAATGATGTTATCCTGAAACCTCAGGGTCAAGTGGACCTGAATGCTCATTGCCAGATCGTTCGGGGGGAGGGTGCGCAGACTTTCCAGGTGAGCCCGCTCCTAGCTGCTTAGTTTTGTTTTGTTTCGTTTCGCTTTGGTTTGGCACTGAGGATTGATCCCAAGGCCTTTGCATTGAGCTACATCTCTCACCCATTTTTTATTTTGAGACAGGGTCACTAAGCTGCTAAGTTGTTCAAGTGAGGCTCAAACTTAGAATCCTCCTGCCTCAACCTCCCGTAGTGCTGGGACTACAGGCTTGTGCCACCACACATAGCACAGGTGGTATTTTAGGCTGATTTTTAGACAGATAAGGTGCCGGTTTTGGATATGACCATGATTAAGACAAAGGTATGGCAAAATGAAACTGAATGAAAGACTTCAAATCAGTATTAGGATGTGACCCTAGATTTTGGGTACAAGAAAGGAGCAGAATGTGAGACATGGAATGAAAGTAGGAGAGACAGGAAAGCAAAGTAGGAAGGACAGGGAGGAAAAGATGAGGAAAAACCGGAGGCAGCAATAGACTACACAGAAGGGAGGCCCAGTGGGTTCGGGAATCTGAGGCCCCGCCCCCCGCCCCCAGAGCCTATCTTGCCGTGCTGACTCCAGTGCCTTGCCCTCCACAGCTCGTCTCCGAGAAGAAAACCTACTACCTGATGGCCGATTCGCCCTGCCTGCTGGAGGAATGGATCCGGGCCCTGCAGAGCCTGCTGAAGGTGCAGGCCACGGGGCCGCCGACCCTGCCTCAAGGGGGCACCAAGCCTGCCGTGAAGGGCTGGCTGACCAAGGTAGAAAGTTGGGCTGGGTGGGGAGGAGTGGGGCTACTGAGTCAGGAGAGCCAGGGGTGGAGTGCCACCGAGTGCTGGGCTCCCTGCTTCCCCACGGCTGCTGTCCCCAGGGGCTTCTTCCTGGTTGCTGCTCAGGAAGGGCGATGGTGATGATTCCCCAGAACCGGAGGTCAGGGTTGTTAGAACCACTGTTCTCAAGATTGGAGGGAAAGATAAGATGAATGGGATCATTATGTATACCTAAAAGGTACCAGTAAACTTTTCTTTTTCTTCTTCTTTTTGTGTTTTTGAGACAGGGTCTCACTATGCAGTTCAGGCTGGCCTTAGACTCACTTTATAACCCAGGCTGGCCTTGAACTCATAGCGGTTCTCTTGCCTCAGCCTCCCAAGTGCTGGGATTACAGGCATGCACCACCATGCCTGGCCCCAGTAAATTTAATTAATTAAAAAAAAAAGATTGGAGCAAAGAATGTTTTACTCACTCTGTGGTCTTTAGGGGTTACCCTGTGTACCCACCATGTCTTGGGATTAACGGTGGGAAGAAGAGACCTGGGTACAGGAGTATGGCTGCCCATTCAAAGAGTTAGAGTATCCTGGATCTGCCCAAAAGACATTTTAGCTAGGGCTCCCCTGGCTGCAGAGAGCAGAGAAGCATTTGTTAACTCCAAGAAAGGAGACCAGATACCCTCAAAACCAAAGCAGCATCTGCTCAACAAGCGAGCGCTCACAGGCCTAACCGCTCTGTGCCCGCATCCCTTCAGGCTGCCTGTGTCAGTCTCCGCCTGTGTGCAGTGTCTGCCCCCTCATGGCCTCTGGCTCCTGAGGGCTCCAGCCTGCCACAGGCATTCCCTGCCTTGTGGTATCCCAACAACTCCGGCCTCTGCCAACCAGCAAGTTCTCCTCATGCACAGATTGCTGGAGGAGACCTCTGATTGTCCTGGTTCTTGCTCAGCCCGTAGGTGACTGAGTAGCCCACATGCCATGGAGCCCTCTCTGTGAAAGGGGTTCTATTGGAGGGGGTATGAATGGCATTTCCACTGGATGAGTTTGACTGCCTCCCCCTGGCTTCGCTTGGCCAGTCCTGAATTTATTTCCAGGACTTCCTGGTTCCAGTGAAGTTTGTTCATTTCTGTTTTACAGGTAAAGCATGGCCACTCCAAGCTGGTCTGGTGCGCTCTTGTTGGAAAAACCTTCTACTACTACCGGAGCTATGAAGACAAGGTACTTCCTTGACCTCCCTGCAGCACCCGCTCTGCTGTCTCTCAGACCACATTACTGGGCTCCATGTCCTGACAGCCGAGCCCAGTGTCACTCTCTACCCCCACCAAGGCCCACAGCTGGTACAAGAGCCTGCTGGCTGGGTCTCGCAGAGCATGTGGCCCTTGGGAGTGGGTGCTTCTCCAAGCAAGCCTCCTTCAGCGCCACCTCCCCATCCATGACCCCCGGCCCTCCAGAGCCCAGGGCTTCAGGGAGGAGAGGCTTTCCCATCCCTGCCCTCCCATTCATGGAAGGCTCATATCTGCAGCGACCCCTGGGCTGTCTGCCCATGGCAGACGCGCGCATAGAGGAAGTAGACCGGTCCTGTGACTCAGATGAGGACTACGAGGCTGGAGGAACCAGGCGGTTGCTCTCCTCCCACTGCACACTGGTGATCCACCCTCCAGAGCACAGCCCCACCTACCTCCTCATTGGCACCAAGCATGAAAAGGTAAGGGAGGGACGGGGCCTCCGTGCCACGCTTGGGCCTATAGTTCTGATCTTCCCTTCTCCTTTCCCTGAGCTTCCCCAAACTCAGGTTTATTTCCTGCTTGGAGGCTTTGGCAATTAATAGTCTCTGAATGGAAATTTTCCTTTCTGTTGAATTCATTCCCAGTGACCATTCCCTCTTCACTGGGGCCATGAGATAGAATGGCAGACTTGGAGTCCCAGGTTCACAGTCACCTGACCCCAAGTCTGTCTCCTTAGAGACCTGTGGCCTTGACTCATGCCACTGAACTAGCTGAGCCCGTCATGGGAACGCTCCTTGGAGCTCTCACCTCCGCTCTTCCCACACTACCTGCGTCTAGCAGCTTTCTACCCTCTTCCAGGATACGTGGCTTTACCACCTCACGGTGGCTGCAGGTGGCAGCAGTGCCAAGGTGGGCACTGCCTATGAGCAGCTCATTGGGAAGCTGATGGATGGCGAGGGGGGAGACCCAGGTAAGGCGAGGGAGGCTGTCACTGTGTGGGCTAGAGGGTGGTGGCTGGGTGCTGACCGGTCAAGAGCCCTCCAAATGCACTGCTGTACCCCAGAGCTATGTTAAACATATCAAAACCAAAGGGAAAAGCCCTCCACACACTCCAGTGCCCCTTGGTGTCTGGCAGTATACTGAGGTAACCATTCTGTCTGGAAAGTAGACTCCTCAGCGACCTGGGTAAATGTTTTGCTCTGTTCAACCTGCAGTTTGCTGTGTGGGCAGGGGACTGAGGAAAGTAGGTAGCTGGTTAATCTGTAGTTAGACTTTGTTAATCAATAAGTGAAGTCTAAGCTTGGATCAGGCTAACCTTAGCTTTCGGGGGTCTGCAGTTTGCCAGTGCTTCTCAGGTCCTTCAGCAGCTAAACCAGTGGCCCTCACCACGCACACCCCTCTCTCCTGCCCTGAGGCTTTTCTGTTTCAGCCCGATACATGCACTGCCCAGCCTGATCCGACCCTGTAGAGAAGAGGCCTCTGCAGTGTGCATGCACTCGGACACACCCCCAGCCTTGCTCACTCACCCCTGCCGCAGCCCCATGGTGAAGCGGTGGCCGCCTTCCTGCCTGGCCGCGCTTCTGAATGTGCAACTCGTATCGCACAACTGCATATGCTGTGGTCTGTGGAAATGAAGCCAGCATAACCCTAAGCTTCAACCGCTGGCTTCCCATGAATTAAAGTTGGGGTGGGGGTATGGGAGGTGAGTTCTCTGCAGTAACCACTGCTGCTCTTTGGTGTTGTGCAGACTCCCCACTCTGGAAGCACCCCATTCTGTGCTATAGCAAAGATGGACTGTACACCTCCCTCACTACCCTGCCCTCGGAGGCCCTGCAGACGGAGGCTCTCAAGCTCTTCAAGGTAAAGTGGGAGTGGAGCCCAGGCCACCATCTGGTGGTGCCCACAGCATGTGCCCAGGCTCTGCCTGGAGCAACCTAAGCCCACCATGGTGATACGCAGGTGGACACCACCCTTAGGGTTAGGGGTCACTCGCAGAGGAATCAAGAGAGGGAGGCAAAGGAAGTCAGGCAGTCCCACAGAATCCCCATGGCTTCCTTTATGGCAAGACCATAGACCTGTGGGGAGGGAGGAGACAGTGGGGTGTCAGGAAAGACCAGGGAAATTGCTCCCTTGGGGCTGCCTGCCTCCTGCAATTAACAGAAAAGGCCAGGGTTCCTTTGCTTTCGGGATGCAGAGATTCTGACCTATTTGCTAATGTTCTTTGTATGCCATATGAATTTCCTATTTTTTTAAAAAATGAAAAGCTTATGCCTTGCTTATGTAATGGAAAGATTCTATCTGAAAGTAACCTGTTAAAAGCTGTGGAAACATGAATAGCATTCATTCCCTGTGGAGAATGGCTGTCCATTGGTGAATTTGAGCCTGCCTTGAGCCTCTGCTTGGGGTCTGAGATGTCACTGCAGCATCAGGACAATCCCAAGGGGCTGTCCCTGCCTGTGCCCAATGTTGTTCCCTCCCAGTCCTGCCAGCTCTTCATCAACGTGCCTGTGGAGGCCGCCTCGGTGGATTACCACGTGTCCCTGGCGCAGACGGTGCTGCAGGTCTGCCTCGTTCACCCTGAACTGCAGAGTGAGATCTACTGCCAGCTGATGAAGCAGACCAGCTGCCGCCCACCTCAGAAGTACTCCCTCATGCAGGTGGGCAGCCCCAGGGACAGCACAGCAGTGCACCTGCCAGTGGCCAGCCTCCACATTGCAGGTTGCCTCAGCACAGCCGCCTGGCCAGACACTGTCACACTGTGCAGTTACCACTGTGGGGATGGCTTTGTCCAGGACTCACAGGTTGGGGTGTGGCCTGGGGAGGGAGTGCTGAAGGCTCTGTAGCCAAGGACTGTGAGGGCAGGGGTGCTGCAGACCCAGCACTCACCCTGTGTTCCCCGGCAGTGCTGGCAGCTCCTGGCTCTGTGTGCCCCACTTTTCCTGCCTCAGCATCACTTCCTGTGGTATGTCAAACAGCAGCTCCAGCGCCATGCGGATCCCAGGTAGGTGACCACATTTCTTCTGCTGCTCCAGCAGTGATAACTGGCGTGATTTAAAAGGGGGAGATAAGGGGGAGACTGAATGGAGCAGACCACTCCTCCCCTCTGAAGTTTGCTTAGTGTTACTCCACCCATTACTGTGAAAATGCACTGGCACCTGGCGATCTGGGCATACCTAGGCTTCTCTGCATAGCAGTCTGTGTCCATGGGTGGCTTATGGGGGTCTCGTGTGAGCCACGCTGCTCCCAAATTATCCCTAAACATTTGCTTTGTTGCCACACTCTTCTGGCTTCTACAAGAAAACACCTTGCAGTAACCTGCCACAGACAGGCCTGAGTGACAGTGCCGCAGACCAGCGCCTTTGAGCTTTGTTCACAATCTGTCCAGCCACACTTCTGGTCCTGGCTAAGTCTGGGTAGGCGTCCCAGATGCCAAAGAGTTAGCAGAGCAGAGTTCTAGTTCCCTTCTTTCTTTCCCTGTCTTTTTAGAAATGAAACCGGCCAGTATGCCACCTACTGCCAGCGGGCAGTGGAGCGGACCCTACAGACAGGAGAGCGGGAGGCCAGGCCGTCCCACATGGAAGTGGTGTCCATCTTGCTGCGAAACCCCTTCCACCACTCCTTGCCCTTCAGCATCCCTGTGCACTTTGCCAACGGGACCTACCAGGTGAGGGGGCTGGGCACGCTTCCTGCCCTGTCTTCATATTTCTTTCTAGAGAACACTGTTGGGTTAGGTGGGTGCTCAGCCCCCTTAACACACAAACTAACAAGAGAGGTGGGCCTAGGATTTGGCATGGGAATGGGCTAGGTAGAGCCAATGTATAGGGACAAGAGAGATTAAATTGCCACAGTGTCCGGAAATAGATCTTTGCAACTTATTGCTTAGACGGGGAAGCTGAGACACTGAATAAGAAAGTGGCATAAGGGCCAGGGACACAGCTCAGTGGCACAAGCACCTGCTTGGCAAGCGCAAGGTCGTGAGTTTGATCCCCGGTACCAAAAAAAAAGAAAGTGGCATGAGCTAAAGTCCCCAAAAGAGTGACAGGGGAAGGACCAGGCCTCTGCCAAGCTCCTTACACCTTCTTACACCTTCTGCATAGGATAATGGAACCCACCTTGGCTTCTCAATTTTCCCCTGCTGCTTTCCACCTGCAATACACAGACCTCACAAGCCCTAGTAAGCTCCCCGGGAAGTTTGCTCTGGGTGAGAACACCTCTCTCCTGCAGGTGGTTGGTTTCGATGGCTCCTCCACAGTTGACGAGTTCCTCCAGCGACTGAACCAGGAGACAGGCATGAGGAAGTCATCCCACTCTGGCTTTGCCCTCTTCACAGATGACCCTTCTGGCAGGGACCTGGAGCACTGCCTGCAGGGCAGTGTCAAGGTGACAGCTTTCCTACTGTTCAAGGATACTGATGATGGAGACAGAGCCCATCCAGTGAGCTCCTGACTGTTCAGCAGTCCTGTTGGTGCTGAGCCCAAATGCTGGATAATGAGCATGTCTGGGCCATTCTCAAATATAGCTATACAGGCAAAGAAAAACTGCATATACACAAAATCCCCACAGCCTGTCTCCCTTGCATATACACAAAATCCCCACAGCCTGTCTCCCTTGAGTGGCCATATAACATCCAGGGGAGGAACCTCTTCTCAGCTTGGTATAGGGAGGCCCCATCAAACCTGTTGCCAGTTATATCTGCCCACTTATTGGTGAACAGTTCTGTGCCTAGACCCACTGGATGTTGTGTGGTGCACTGGCACCCCACTTTGACCCTCTCTGCCAGGGCCTCTGCCTTGGTGATAGGTCCAGTCCCATTTTAAGGAGGTAGGTCCTTATGACGGTACACCTGCAGGCAAAGTGCCCTGGTGTTAAGGGTTTGTGGGAACGTGCTACACCACTTGGTCGGTATTATTTGGCTCCAGCCCTTCTTTACAGCAGCAGAAGAAAGGCATCTAGTCTTTCATCATTGCCTAAAAACCTGCCACATACCTTCTCATAAATGGCCAGGCACTTGTAAGGTTTTGTTACGTGGTAGACCTTTAGGTGTACTTGAAGAAGAGAGTGAGGTTGGTGGACTGGAAATGGAGCCAGCTGGGTAGCTGTGGGTGTTGGCTGGAGCCTGCCAGCTCCAAGGAGGTCCCTTGCCCATCAGGGCTGGCGGGAGAACTTTCCTTGCCTTGCAGCTCACCATCCCCGGGCTGCCCTGTGCTTCCTTGTTTGTGAGTCAGAGACACCGTGGATGCTGGCAGGGTGAGGCCCTACAGGGCAGCTCCTGTTGAGAGGAACATCCTGCAGCTCTGCCTCACCCCAGTTTTGGTTGGACATTATTGTGTTCATGAGGGGATTTTCTGATGTTCCTCTTTTGCCTCTTTAAGATTTGCGATGCCATCTCCAAGTGGGAACAAGCCCTGAAGGAGCTGCACCCTGGAAAGTCGGAAGGGGGGACACGCATCGTGAAGCTGATGTACAAGAACAGGTCCTGAGTGCTGCCTGGGGGTGGGTGGACTTGAGGGCTGCCGCTGGGTGCCAGCTCATCACCTCCCCAGCCGGATGGCGTTTGTGGGACAGGCAGAAAGACCCACAGTTACAACCCTGCCTGATGGTCACTAGCTGGGGCCCAGGCTGGTGGCTTTCCTCACACTGCGTGCACACAGGTATGCACACATGGACACACATACACTTGCCAGAAAACCACCAACTTCATGAGATGGCTCCAAGTGTTATATTATAGAAATGCAGTTTTATGTGAGTACCAGGTATTTAAGGCTGAAGAATAAATAGCTCCACTACCAATTCCAGGAAACACATAAGTAGACATCCTGACTTTCTATCAATTTAAGAAAATTCCATTCCAGTATGTCTCCAGGAAAATCCTTTCCATTGGTCTCTTGGAATCTTAACTCATCTGATTCCATGTACTACATTTGCCTTGCCAAATCCAGTAAATCTAATGGCGTATTCAGAATTAACCACTTGCTGTGAGTGTTCGATCTCCGTGGCCTTGCATCTGCTCTGCATCCTACCTGGATACAGCTTTCTGGGGCAATAGAAAATAGTATCATAAATGGTGCGAAGAATAGTTTCTTTTTTGGAAATCAAGATAAACAGATCCATGGGGAGGGTAGGAGGGGTTGAAGGGAGGTTAGGGAATGAGGGGAAAAAGGTTAAACAGATCCAGAGAAAGCTTCATCCTCACTAGGGTCCCAGCTGAGACCTGGCTTCTCACTGTGTTCCCTGTAGGCTGCACTTTCGGAGTCAAGTCAAAGGGGAGACAGAGCGAGAGCGGCTGCTGCTCACCTATCAAACCAACGGAGAGATAGTGGCAGGGAGGTTTCCAGTCAGCAAGGAACTGGCTCTTGAGATGGCTGGCCTGATGGCCCAGGTAAGGAAGCAGGAGGGTCAGGATGCCACCTTGGGGCTGTTGGGTGGAATTACTGTACAGCCTGAGAAGTGGAGATTCTGTAGATCTGAGGCACCCAGAAGCCTCTGTGGTATGGAAAGCAGCAGACTACACAGCACAGCTTCTTGCCCACTGCAGATCCAGGCCACCTACAGAAGGCTATACTGGGAACCCAAGAGATGGGTTGGAGTCCTAGCTGCTTTGCAGTGTGAGATCTTGGCCAGGTCACCTCACTTGTGTGTTATCTGTATACTTCAAAGAAGAGCACTTCCCTAGCTGTCTCCACAGGGTTGTACTAAGCACGATACTTGGCTTGATATATGATATATGTGCTAAAATTTCTGAGCCATCTAAAATTATCAGAATTAAAAAGAACACATTCATACTTTGTCTTCCTTAGCTTTGGGAGACCATCTGGCCAGAGGTATCAGGGATACCTTCATGGTTACCATAAAAAAGAGCCTGGATCTACATGCTGAAGTGGAACAGGGAATAATTCTTGATCTTTAGAACTATGAACATCAAGATGAATACTCTGCAGCAGAGCCTATGCTAAGCATTTTAGCTGTATATCCCATGTAGTTCTCGCCCTCCCAAAATTGAGGCAATTGAAGTTCACCAAGCTAGTAAATGGTAGGGCTGGGGTTTGAAGTACCTGACTGCAAACACTGCTCTGCTGCAGGATCTGATCCATAGCAGCTTCAATTTGTAGCCTATATTTTGGTTGGAACCCAGAATTTCCACATTGTTTTTCTTCATCTGTCACTAATTGTCTTTGAAAAGGCACTTAGCTAGAAAATGAGTTCTAGGACCCTATGGCTGTTTCTCTAGTGCCTGCGAAACGAGTAAAGGGTCTGTCTGTTCACAAGGGTTTTCACATTGTCACTTATACCCCACCAGTAAAATGATGAGTGGTTTAGTTCACTTTAGCGCGCACCAAGCCCCATCCACCTCCAGACTCTTGATGTCTTCTCATGTGCTTCTCCTGCAGATAGAGTATGGGGACATGGAGAAACCTATCCTGCCAGGCCCAGGGGGCACACATCCTGCCAAGGCTCAGCATCTCCTCCAGCAGGTCCTAGACAGGTTCTACCCAAGGCACTACAGACTTGGTGCCCCTCCTGAACAGCTGAGGTAGGCAGGCTACAAGGGCTTGCAGGGAGCCACTGTGGGGAGACCTCAGAGCCATGATGAAAACATGATGGCCCTTGACCAACATCATTTCTCTCCACTCACCCAAACCAGGCACCTAGCAAACATGCTAGCCACAAGGTGGGCATCACTGCAAGGCCGTTCCCTGGCTGAGTACACCCGCACCTACCTGACCGTGGCCCGGAAATGGCCTTTGTTTGGTGCTAAGCTCTTTGCTGCTCAGGTAAGTGCCAGTGAAAGGAGCAGCTGACACCTTCAAGAGTGCCCTAGATAGGTTTTTTCCTGGAGCTGCCTTCCCCATATGGTCACCTTTGAGCCAGTCCTGTAGCCTGCACCTCTACCCTCACCACCCCTAGGGGTCACCATCCCCCCACTTACTTCTAGCTTACTCCTGAGGAGAGGTATGATTCATTGCTTAGCACTTCTTTATTGACTTCTCAGTGCTACTCCTGAAAGAGACAAGGTCAACTAATTTACACACAGAGCTGAAAATAATACCCCAGTGCTGGTTTTGTAAAGTTTGAAAGAATAATGTATAACCTAAACGAATACATCACTCCTGGTTTAGCACTGCACTCAGGGAGATTAGAACTACTCAGACAAAAGTTAATCTCTGCAGGAAGGCCAGGAGGAAAAATAGTAATTTCAGTTGGAACTTTCCTCACCAGGTGTCTGGTGTGCACAGACTTTCTAAGTAACCACAGACAGACATTATCCTGTGACCAGGCATTGTAATCACAGGCAGTAAGCTGAATATCAGAACATTCACAGAAGCTACAGATCAGAAAATGGACATTCATTCATCCAAGAAATAGTCGTTGAGCTCCTATGTCTAGTGGAGCTCCTATGTCCTATGTCTTTAGGTTGTAAAAAGTGGGCAAATTATAGTCTTAGCCTTCATGAAGCTTCCCATCTGGTGGGAGATATAAAATAGTCATATACATACTTAGTTTTTCTTTCCATCCACCTACTTACCAGGTTTGTTGTTTTTTTTTTTTAAGCAAGTGGTCACAAGTACTATGAAGGAAAAGTACAGAGGTATTATAAAGGCATGTAATGGGGGCCCCCTTGGTCTGGTGGGCTGGAAAAAGGTTTGACAAAGGTGACAACCCCTCTGGCCTTTGGGGTAGGAGAGGGAGGTCTTCTGAATTATCCTTCTGTAGTTTTAGCAGTGAAAACATGCATGCAAGGTCCACCATACAGTCACAAACTCACTGGTAGAGCCAGTAGGTTGCACTTGTGCTTTTTATTTTATTCATACCCCCTAGGAAAAAAGACTGGGTGACCTACTGTTTGTGAGAGCCAGAAGCAAACAGCCCACACAGATAGCAAAATCCTGAGGGATGGCCTCTATTCTGCAGCTCTTGGCTTTCCACCCAATAGGGTATGATCTCTTCCACCTTTGGGGTGGTCAGTAGGTGACCAGAGCTCCAAGGCCAGATGCCTCCTATCAGCAATCTTGCCCATTCATTCTGTTTGCTGTCCAAGTGCCATTTTTGGTGTCTTCCAAGATGAGGTGGTTGAAAGTCAGTGCTTAGCAGGTCCCTGGATGTGTCTTCATCTTCAGAAAGTACATGCAGTTCAGAATCCCCGTGGATGTGTCTGATGGGATTCTTCTGTTTCTGCAGCCTGCCCCGCTACTGTCCAAGGAGAACACTCTGGTGTGGATTGCTGTGAATGAAGATGGTGTCAGCATCCTGGACCACCACACTATGGTATGGGAGGGGAGAGCTGGTTCCGACCCTTCTTCCTTCTGAGCCCTGTCTGCTCCGTGGACTCAAAGGCCTGAGCTAGGTGACCATGGTTCCCCAACTTCACCCCCTGCCCATGCAGTGCTGAACTCCAGTCTAAATGTAGCCACTAGATATTTAAGGTATAGATCTCTAAATCATGACCACTTCAGGGTTCTCCCTTCTGGGTTAAGGCTACCTATGCCTACAAGAGAGAGGTGCAGTTTCTCTAGAACTCACTGGCTCCTTTCTACAGCAAGTGCACGTCACTTACCCCTACTCTTCAGTGACAACCTTTGGTGGCTGCAGAGATGACTTCATGCTTGTGATTAGATCCAGTCCTGACCAGAGTTCTGGAAAAGGCCACATTGACAAGTTGATTTTCAGAATGGCTGCTCCCAAGGTGAGTCTGACCACTGCTGTTTTACTCTGGTGTGATACGAGGGGGTAAACATGGGGCCTAGAGAGGAAACAGGTTATGATAGGACTCCAGAGTAGCCCTGCCCCAGTGCAATTTTTGGCCTTATGTGTAATCAGCATTTGAAAGGATCCCGGGGGTGATGTATCTCATTGTCACTGTTGAGCCTATAGGGAAAGGGGGTGCTGGGAGGGAGTTCACTCTGGTCTAGCCACGACTACGCTCTTTGTAATACTCCAGAGCCCAGTACCATGCAGGCCTGAGTCGGTGCCCGCTTGGCTTGTCCTCCTTGCTGCAGGCCCTGGATGGTGCAGGCCCTGTTTAAGGTGCTCTCATCTTGTGCTCAGGTTCTGCAGCCTTGGTACTAGTCAGTCTCCATGATGCTCCTTCCTCCTTGTGGTGAACACAGCAAAAGACCTCTTTCACTTTAAAGTGTTGTTCCTACTAAGCAGAAGAAACATTGACCAGCCAAAATAACAATTATAAGGCTCAGAAACATACATTATGACTTACTCTTCCTGGACTCCTTCTGAGTGGAAATAGAACCCATGTCCTCCACTTTTAATCCTGAAGTTGGAGTTTGCCACACTCCTCTTCATATCACCCTTGCCAAGGGAGAGGATATAAGCCCTTTCTCCAAGGCACTGCTGCCTAGCCGCAGGGACAGTGAGCAGAACATTGGCCTTCGATTTCGTGAGTGGGCCCTGTTTACTTTGAAGGACCTCCAGACCAACAGAGGCTCATTTCACTGGGCTCCTGGACCTCATAGCAGTGATCCCCTATAAACATTTTCTCCCAGGGGGGTAGTTTGAGAAAGAACCGAAGCCCAGGAAGGTTATGTACCCAGAGTAACAGTAGAAAGAAAGCCAAGCAAGTCAAGGCCAGTTGAATTCCTTTATTCTCTCACCTCCTTAGATTGCAGAGGCTACCTTCATGATGGCCAGCTACATGAACCACTGCTCTGCAACTGCAAGCTCACCCACCAGCCTGCCTGCAGCACGCCCACCAAGGGAGCTGGAGGGACGGCAGTTCTTTGCTTCTGTTTCCTGCACCACCAAGGGGCCAACATTGCTGTGAATATTTTTGTTACCTCTTTCCCCACCAGCACTGGTGCCTCTGGGATTAGATTTATATCCTGGGGTTTCATACTACTGTGATGGGTCTGACAGCTCTCTTCACCCCAACCCAGCCGTTCTCTGACATGTGCATTTCAGTGTCTGCAAAACCTCTACTCGCCGGGTGTGGTGTACTGTATAAGAGCCCAGCCTTTACAGGTTCAGACCCAGTGTAAGAACCACTTTGCCTTTATTTTTTGTTTGTTTGTTTTAAACAAAAATACTGACTCTGGATGCTACCTGATCCTGGACACAGACAGGGATGGTCCACTCATACTGAGGGCAGCAGTGCTGTACTTGGGCTTTCTGCACTGATACTCTCAGGGGAGCTAGTATTTTTTTGTATCATATATGGGCCTTATGTGGGGATTTATACTTGAAGTTTTCTGTATATCTCTGTACAGGACAGGACAACTCTGACAAAAGTGTAGAACTCACTAAAACTGGACTTCTTTTCCCACATGAGAAGGGTGTGGGCAGGAAAGAAAAAAAAGGATAGAATAATTTTTCCCCTTTATTGGTAGGCAGGCACCTGCAGTGGCCCTTGGTGGGCAGCAGCTTCAATCCCTGAGGGAATCTGAGCACTGTCCCTGCTCACATTCCAGCTATCCACCTCACACTGGACTGGAAGCTGACCCTGAAAGCACTCGCTCTGTAAGGTCTATACAACCTCTCCCTGTCTTGCTTTAATGCTCACTGAAGCTGTGTCTTTCACTGCTGAAGGACAGGGTGGCCATAGACTCCTGACTCTCTCAAAGCCTGAGCAAATGCCCTCCACTGCTCTGTGAGGCCTATGAGGATGAGTCAGGAACACAGAAGACGACCTTACCCTGCCTCACTCAGGGGCTGCACCTGCTCCTCAAGGCGTCCAGTGAACTGCTGAGAATCAGCTGGATGCACAGGGCATATGGTGTAGGCCCCAGTCTAAGGGTACCATGTGAAAGAAGCAGAAAGTTTCTTTCACCTTTTGCCTGCTTGAGAACATAATGCCCCTCAACTCAGGTCTTCTAGTTGAGTGTGGGGGATGTGATATTTACCCTCTCTCTCCCCAAAAACGAAAGAGTTCATACTCTGATCTTCCAACATCTAAAAAACTTGAGCTTTATTTCATAGTTGTAGGGCAGCCTTGACATTAGTTACTATAGTGCTGAAAACTGAGGTTAGCAGGAACACTCAAAAACCAAGCCATTAACCCTAACAATGTGTGTTGCACACTGCAAAATCTGCAAGGTTGGAACTAGCTCATCGGAACACCTCAGCTGCTGCAAGCGTTCCCTCTCTCGCCCTTTAAACCGAGGAGCATGACGAGAAGAGGCACGAGCCTCTGCTTACTGACTTTGCAAGGCAGGAAGCTTTGCAGCCATTTCTCTTCCTGCCTTGCCTCCAGGATTTGGGGGTCTAGCTGGGACATTTCTACCTCGAACAAGACACACACAAGCACCACAGACTCCAGGGATAAAAGGCAGAGATTACAGCTCTGGTTTGATATTCCAAGCACCTCTTAGGCCAGTACGTATATTGCCTACCTAGGAAGTATTTTAGAAATAGGGTTCCAAAGAAAGAGTAAGAATGGAGCTGTGTTTATACTGAATTTTGGGGTTAAACTATTTGCTTCACCATCTCTCCTTCCTGACCCTTTAGAACCTTCTCTTAGTTTATTAATTTTATACAAAAGAAAACTGCCTTAAAAATAAAAGCTTCCATAGTTTGCCTGAATATCCTTCTTTAACATGACAGTCCCATGTCTGGAAATCTAAGTGAAACTTCTGTCTCATATTTTGTCTAATCCCTCTTGGCAAAGGTGTGTTAAAAGAATAGAAAATGCCGAATTAACAGAAAAGTATCAGTGTACTTGATGCCCATGACCATGTTTGTCAATAAAAAGCAGCCATCTGTGAACCAAACAATTATTGTGAATATTTTAGAATGAGTTGTTTATTGACAGAGTCATGATGGGTCAACCCTGTACAGAACACAAGAGCTAAGTAGACAGAGACTAGCCTTTTGTAGGACATTTATTCCTTCTAACCTGTACCTGAACTGCTTAACTTTTTCTCCTTAACTTTTATACAGGTTTATGCAGATGGAAATTATATCTTTCTCTTAACAGCTGATATTGGTTTCCTAATGTAATTTCAACACAAACTAAATTGGTGCTTAGGAATTTCACAAAGT
The DNA here is from genome assembly GCA_004363535.1 of Dasyprocta punctata. NCBI lineage: Eukaryota > Metazoa > Chordata > Mammalia > Rodentia > Dasyproctidae > Dasyprocta > Dasyprocta punctata. Next base: position 1,351 of record RJWM01029782.1, on the reverse strand, counting down.
GCTCTTAGCTGATGTCACTTTTTTTTTTTTTTCTTTGAGACAGGATTTCACTATGCAGTTCAGGTTAGCCTTGAACTTACTTTGTAGCCCAAGCTGGCCTCAAATTCAGTGACTGTCCTGCCTCAGCCTCCCATCTTGGAATTATAGGCATGCACCCCTACACTGCCAAGGGTGATGTTACTTTTGATAGACTGTCTCAAAATTCGTTTTGTTGTGGTGGTGTTTTTTTTGTTTGTTTGTTTGTTTTTGTCTTTTTGAGACAGGGTCTCACTATGCAGTTCAGGCTGGCCTTGGGCTCACTTTGTAGCTCAGGCTGGTCTCAAACTTGCAACAATTCTCCTGCCTCAGCCTCCTGAGTGCTGGGATTACAGGAGTGTGCCACCCACACCCGGCCTGTCTCAAAATTCTTAAGGTGGTCCCTTGTTTAGTAAAATAGGCAAAACCTTACAAGAGGAACATAACAATATAGAAATATTTTGAGACAGATTTCCAGTCACCTGCTGCATTGTGAGCTGAGATCCACTGCATCCATTCTGGTCCTAGGACTGTGTCCACCTGGTGGTTTGCAGTAGAAACAAACCAGCCACTAGAGTCTAGGCGCCATCTCCCCTGGAAGACAGTACTGGCCTTCTGAACACTGGGAACTCAGGGCCTTGTTGATGTGGCTTTCTGATGCGCCAGAACTTCCTGACAGCTCTTGTACACTTCAATCAAGCAGTCCAGCCGGGGCTTGGCACTCTGAATTCCAAAGGGGAGAAATGCAGAGTCAAGGTGAATCTGAGAGCTTGGTGCTGCGTCCCTGTGCACCCTCACTCTCTCACCTACATCAGGGTCTAAATAGTGTAAGCATGAGCTCAGAGGCGGAAGTTCAAGCCTCAGAGCACCTTGCGGCAAGACTCCCACCTAAGCCCATCCTGTGAACTGTGCAAAGGAGGAGCTCAAAAAGCTTTTTAATTTGTCTAAATTTAATGACGGCCAAAGGAGTAACGAGGATGCTGTCAAGCCGGGCGTGGTGGTGCATGCCTTTAATCCCAGCACTCAGAAGGCTGAGGTAGGAGGAGTGTTGTGAGTTCAAGGCCAGCTTGGGCTACAACACAAATGCAAGGCCAGCCTGAGCTACATAGTGCGACCCTGCCTCAAAAAGACTAGGGCTGGGAGTTTGGCTCAGCCTGAGCTACATAGTGCGACCCTGCCTCAAAAAGACTAGGGCTGGGAGTTTGGCTCAGCAGCTTACGTGCCTGTCTGGCAGGCGTGAGGTTGTGACTTCGATCCCTGGTGCCCCAGTTATAAAGCAGACCTTAGAGACAAGACAATGCAGTTTAATGTATAATTTTTTTTTTTTTTTTTTTTT
>RJWM01029781.1:0-24037 GCA_004363535.1 Dasyprocta punctata | reverse complement strand
GCAAGTCTGTTTCATGGATCTAAACCATAGCACCAAGAAAATGGGAAAATTCTATCTTGGCATATTTTACTGAAGTACTGCTTCTTTATTTGCAAATCAAGATATAAAATATGTGTAAATGAATGTATTTTATAATTTGATTCTAACATTGAAATTGCTTTGGTGAACAGTGTGTTCCTTGTTATTGTCTATTGATCCTTATGAGCATATAATAAGGCAGAGTATACTGGGCATGAATTCATTTTTGTTCTCTTACTGGTCTTGAGGAAGAATTCTACTTTGTATTTGATTAACCAATATGCTCAGCTAAAATATATTATCTCTTTGCTTCTAATACAACTTGATAAGTTCAAATGGTAAATTCTGATTTTAAAAAAAAGTATGCAGTTGGTGACACATGTGCGTAATCCCAGTTATTTGGGAGGCCAGGCCAGAAAGATCACAAATTTGAGGGCAGCGTGATAAATTTAAGTGGGATCCTGACTCAAAATAAAAACTAAAAAGACCTTGTAATGTAGCTCATCTGTAAAGTACTAGTCTAACACAGATTCAATCCCTCAGTACCGCAAAAAAGGAAATTATAAACCTTCATGTTTTCTGTTGCCATCATTACTCTTATTTTGATTCAAAAAGTTGATGTGAGGGCTGCATTCTTGCCACTATTTTGACGATCATGAAGTATTCTTCAGGATAAAAATTACATGAAAACATAGTAGATGAAGACAATTGAATGACCTTGGGATCCTTAAGACACCACACAGTAAAGATGCTAGTCTTGAACTTCATTTTGTCCTTTTTTCCCACTCCTTTATGTGGTACAGAAATTTATGTTTTTCCAAGTAACTGTCGCTAGCAACCAAGTGAGATTCCCAATTAAATTTGTGTCTAATCAGCATTCCTACTACCTTAATTGTTCCTGCCACCTCTTACTACTACCCCTTACTCCAAAATCACATAGGGTGAAACTGTCCTTGGACCACGATTTTAGGGATAGGTCATGGGTTGGTTAGAGCCAGAAGTGGCAATTTGTTTCCTATTACCTAGTAATTGGTTTAAGCCTGAGTATGTGGTTACGGTTTTTGACAATGATTGCTAAGAAAAAATCTGCTTAGTAACATTTCAAACTCCACATTCTTAAAAACGTTCAAAGAGATTGTTTCATTTTTGCCTTTGAATATTGCCATCTCCATGTAATGCAAAGAACTGTGATCATCATCTTGGAAACATTAAAGGAATTGGCCTAAAAGGACAAGTCAATGAATTGAAGATGGCAGAGCTAGGAGAGGCATCCTAGGAAACTTGTTGAGCTAATCCTGGACCTGCCCTACCTTTGAACATGTTTGTTGCATATAATAACAAATTTCTTTATTGAGTAGACAACTTTCAGTTGCATTTTCAGCTATTCTAAACTGAAGACATCCTTGAAAACTTCAGAGATATTATCTCATTCCTGCCTGTATCATAGGGTTTGAATGAACTGAATTAATGGGGAAGCCATACAGAGGTAGGTAAGAGTAATGAGTGATCATAGATAGAGACCAAAAACTTTAGCTGGAAATGTAGCTCAGTAGTTGAGCACTTGCCTAGTATATGTGGGTCCCTGAGTTCAATCCCAAGTGACTAAAAGGAAAAGTAGAGAGATGCAAATCCTTACAAAGGCTTGGAAAGTCCTCAGGAATCTTAGTGAAAGAGACTACTGCAGGGAATTTGAAGGACTGCAGATTGTAATGATCCCCTGCTTCACAATTTGGCCTAGGATTAATCCTATTATAAATTTCTGATTCTGTAGTGAATTAATGAATGTTAATGGATTGTAACATCTGTTCCTTCAACAAGGTGATATTTCACTCCTTTTTCACAGCTGAAAGATAAGATTGCAATCCCTCTCTTCAAAATTCATAGAATTGATGAATAGCTAACATTTTGTTACTATTAAAAACTAGCAATATAAGACATGAACTGACTTTCTTTAAGACAGTCTGGTAATAGACAAGTGTTAGAGCTAAAATATAATCAATTTGCTAAGACTATAGATCCTGAACTCAACCAAACACTACAATTAAAATTTCACTGGACATATATTATCTTCTTAAGAGAAAAAGACATTTTTTTTACTCCAAATAAACTATTATAAATAGTTTCCTAGAATTGCAATAGAATTAGCAATTCATAGCACTATAAAATGTACATATGTCTGTATATTTATTTATAGATATCGTATGTAAAACGTATATATAAAAATATACCTGAAAGCAAATACAATTTAAATTACTTTTATTTAAAAATAAAATGGTTATTAATAACTTGCTGTATGTATATTTGAAATTGTACTTAAAATACAGTGAACTGATCTTATTAGCAAATTTACTTTTATGACACATAGATGGTGACATGAAATACTTTGCATTAAAAGTAGCCAACTAAAGATGGAAGAATCTCACTTTGGGATTAAATGACCTGATCTGTCCACCTGCAAAGCCAATTTTTTTCTTTCATTTGATTGAATTTCCCTTTGCACAACATTGGTAGCCAATTTTTTATTTCCTGTAGAAGCACTCTCTTGGATCATTGTCTTAACTCTTCTTTCCCTACTCTTGTTTCTTCTGAGAGTTGTGTAACCATCTACTTCGGATTTGATAACAATAAAACTGAATCTAAAGTATTATCTATATGGCAGATTATCCAAGAGAGTCAATAATACGAATAGCATGTCCACCCCACCATTATTTGTGCTCAAATGTTCAAATTTGCCAGGTCAGCTTTCCAAATGTTGATTGAAAATATCACTTAATGTGTATTGTATGCAGTGGAGTCACACTTCAATTTCAGCACAGGTTTTACATTTTACTTTCTGCTCATAATCTAAATAAACATAGTGTTTTCCAGTTTAGATTTATTTCAGGCATGCACTCTCCAAAGGATTTAAAAATTAAAATGCCTCTATAGCAGAAGGAACTGTTTATCCATTCAAGATGCTTAGAAATATAAGGAGTAATCATCTTTTTTCTGTACTATACAGTTTTTGAATAACAGAGAAGATCATTTTGAGCTATATTTAACAAGTAGCTTGTTTCAGCTTCAATATTAGCTTGATTTACCATCTGCAGAATTACCAATAACATGATGCATTTATTACCCGTAAAAGCTATTAGCAGGTCATTTTGTTCAGTTCATCATATGTGTCTTGAGACACAATCTGGCGTCTAACAGATTTTCATACATTGATGTCGCAGAGAATCAGACTGTTCTTTAATTGATTGTTTCTTGCTAGACTCCTTTTGATTAAAACAGGTTATGCTATTTGCTTTTAGTTCCACATTTCTCCACTTCAAAGTCTAGCCACAGAAAAGAAAAATTATTCTCATTTCTCTGGATTCTTTTCATACAAACTGAATGTATATATTTAAAAGTCTTCCATAATCAAGGGATTTAAAAATGACCTCGATTTTTTTTCTCCAATCTATGACTCCCTCAACAAGAATACAATCCTTACCATTCCTTTAAAAAACTGATTTATCTTTTCTCGCCAAGTCATCAAATTTTGAACCTCAAAACCTCAAGTGAGTTCAGATGATAGGGACCAAAGGGAACAGGAAGGGCTCCCTCAAAGGACTCTTTCCCTCACAATTTGCACGGCCCAGACAAGCAAGGCTGAATCGCAGTGATAATGTTATATCCTTCTCCAGAGGGAAAAGAAAAAAGGGTCTTTTGCTAAACTGGTTTTAGAAGACCTAACTTACACGGCTCATTTATGCAGAGAGATGGGGATGCTCCTGATACAGTCCTCTCCCCTGAGAAAATAAAACACAGGAAGAAGAAAGAAGAGAAAGAAAGAAAATTCCAAAATACATGTGAACTCAAGGGAGACAGGGTCAGTGGACCTATCTTGGGATTTCTACCCATATTCCCCACACAGTTAACACCATAAAAATGAAAAAGGCTACAAACAGATCAGTCTTCATCAACAGGAATGAGTAGCAGTTTGCAGGCTCAAAACAAGAGCCTAATTCAGTACTCAAAAGGGTCTTGTTTGCCTAGTGTCAGAACCAAACATAAAACTTTCTATCATTTGACATTCATGACACAAGGAGAAAGCAGTTCCCCTTCCCTTAGGCTTCTGTCTGACACAGACAAAGGCCATCAATAGCTCCTTTGTGCTCCACCTCAAGTCTTCTGGCTTCATTTGTGAGTCAGCCAGTCATTCCCAATTCTCATCTGCTCCTTCCAGGTGAAATTCCAGAGTCTCCTGTCATAAACTTTCAGGTTCCCTTCTTCACAAAATAACATTCTGGCCAATAATACTCTTAGCAGGCCAAAAACGTTATCAAGAAATAAAAATCATTTTAGTTTGCATTTGAAATTTTTCCGTTGCTTTTTCTGTTGTTTCCACAGTATTTTGTGAAACATTGCCTCTTTTAGACATGGAAATATACTACAAGTGATGTTTGTTGCGTTAGCACTGATTAAGTCTTTAGAATTTTCATTAGATCTAAGCAAAGTTTTAACTGCCTGGTGATTCTGAAAGATTTTTAATGATTTAAACTGGAAAGCCACTATTCGTAGGCAGTGATGCATTGAGAAAAGTTATGTATGTGGTATCTTTAGAAATTACTTTTACTCTAAAATTTCTTTAAAATCAAGTTGTGATCATTTAAAATATTGCACTACATTTATTAAGAAATCTCTTGGTGGGTGTTCAGTATAAATTGAAAAGCTTAAATGCCTTAAAAATAGATTTGAAACATTATATAGACACAAGACAGTTATCATGCTTACATGATGTGAGTTTAATGGTCTTTTCATGCATTAACCCTACACTCCGGTATTGAGAAATGCTTTCACATTACTCTAGAAATGGATAAAAATAAACCTTTACATTTAGTACATCTGATGACTTATTTATAGTCTCCTTACCTGTTTGTAATATTTATGAAATTCAATGAGGTAAAATCTTATGGCTTAGGGTTCATTAGCTTTCAAATATACAATAAATAGTGTTCACTGGACTGTAGTCTTGTCTACCCTCATGATATGCCCTAATCTACATAACTGCAAAATTAAAAAATAACAAAGAAAATATTATTTTGTTGACATAACAGGAAATAACGCTAACAAACACTATTTGTTAGTTAACTTCTTAGGAATCAGTATAAATCCTATTTATGAAAATATATCTATATCAAAATAATTGTAAATATATAATATGTACAAATATTTGATTTAGAATGCAAAAATGATCCACATTTTTCAGTGAATATGATATATGGAGTTATATCACAGACACACGGCTTCAAGGAAAAGTTGCTTGAAAATGGTTTGTATTTAAAACCTGTAAGTGAAGTAAACCAAAGAAGCAAGCTTAATATCACATAGTGTCTCTTACATGAGATGCTCAATATAGAAATAAAGACCAATGTAAAAGACAGACAATAAGAAAAAAGAAAGAGAATAAAAATGTATTGTAATCCAACATGGACAATGTATCTAAAAGTGCACCTTGGTTTAGTATAATTATTTTATGTGCTTTCTGTGTTTTTGGCCTGTTAATCTAGTTGTTAATCTGCCTGTGTGACAATTAACTTTTTAAGGATTTCTAAGAAAAATAAATGAATCTAATGCTGGCAAAAAAAAAAGAGAAGAAGTAGAGGGTAAGAGGAAAACGAATTGAAAAGTGTTATGTACATAAGCCCTTTCCCACAATGACTGCAATTATTTTGTGCTGCAAACATGTACTAGTAAAAGTTTTCTAAACTGTGAAAAAAATTTAAACATGTATAAACCAGTAATTTTCTGTATAAAAAATAAAACCAGTGTAGGCAGTTAACTGAATAAATTTAAAGAGAAAAAGTTTAATGGGGAACTTCTTTTGATGAAAATACAATCTTTTGCCAGAATCCTTTTGTTAACAAGGACTTTCTTTGAGGTACACTTCAATACTGTCTGGTCCAACCCGGACTACAAAGTTATAAAGTCCATGAATTTCATTCATTAGTTCTATTATTTTGATAGGAAGTGATTGGCTACATACCTTAAAATAGCAGTTGTTTCCTGAATTATTCCATCTGATCCCTGAAATAATAAAATTTTAAATTATTGTTAATCATATGCTGCACAGAATTTCTAAAAAGATCCATGTAGATATATAATATTACAAAAAGAGAGAGAGAGAGAGATTTATTATAAGGAATTAGGAACTATGGAAGCTGAAAAATCCCAGGACCTGCAGCCAGCAGCAAGCTGGAAACTCAGGTGAGTGGTGTTGTTTTGGCCTGAGTTAGAAGGCCCGAGATGCACATAATGTAGCTCCAGTTAGAGTCCAAGAACCTAAATGGAGAGCTAGTAAGTTCAAGTGTGAAAGCAGGAGAAGACCAACATCCCAACTCAAAGGCAGTAGGACAGAAAAAACGTACATTCTCCCTTAATTAACCTTTTTATTCTATTCCGGTCTTCAGTGAATTGGATGAGGCCCATCTGCTTTTGGGAGGGTAATATTCTTTAGCGAGCCCACAGGTCCAAATGTAATCTTATCTAGAAACATTCTCACAGACAATCCCAAAACAATGTTTAACTAGATATCTGGGCATGGCCTGGCATAGTGGACACAAAATTAACCATCATAGTAATGCATTATAATTTTATTGCATTCAGTGGTACCCTTAATAGTAAAAAGTGAAATCAAATTATTAGCCTAAATTCTAAAAAATTTTAACTTGTATAGACCTCTGTATTCAACTTTGGTATGATTCTCCATCAAAAATAAATGGCTTCTAGTGATTTTAACATTATTTGGTAAGGTAAATAATTGTATTTCATAAAGTGACTATCAAGATGTATTTCTTCATTAGAAAGGGGGAATCATAAAACTTCCCACTTCTTACATAAGTAATCTTTATTCTCATCATGGGAATCAAGTCTATTTTATTTTATGAATTCTGATAGCTTAGTAGATAGGTTGAAGCTAGGTATGATTTCTTACATTTGGCCTTGGGAAATATTTCTTCCTTTAGGAGAAAACTGATACAGATTTTCTTCTTTCTCTTAACCACCTGCTAGCATGACTTGTCCTTTGACTCAGTACTCCATGCTATGGAAACCTGCACTGGCAACAGAGACTCTTCCATGCCAACCATCACGATGGGATGGTGAGGCGAGCAGCCCGCCTGCTACCTCGATGGCCCTAGAACACTGCCACAGAGAAACCACCGCACAAAGAGAACACAGTGCAGTGGATGACAGAAATCAATCTATGAGAAAGTTTCTGAGTAAATAGAAGTTGGAGATTAATTTAATTATAGTTAAAATACTCCGTGAATACTTGAAAACATGTTCTTCTTTAGTTTTTGATTTTTAAAATCTAGTTCACCCTACAATCCTAAAATGCAATATTTCCCCCACACTGAAGCTGTATAATGAGGCCTACAGAAGGGGGTGAGAACCCAGCATACTTAGGGTTCTGACACCTTGCCTTTTGCATTTAGGCTCATTCCCACATCCCTCATCTATATAAGGAGGACTCACACTCACATGCTTTGGAAGTCTCCTCTCAGTTTTTCCAAGTGCCTTTCTTCTTACTCATTTAATTCTGCCTATAGAGAAGTGATTGAAATTTAAGATGCAATGAAGTAACCCTTGTTTTATCTCCCTTTCTGTCTCTCTCCACACAGGTATAGGCACCCATGTAGGATTGAATATTTTAATGTTGTTGTGTTCTATAAAATTCATCACAAAAATTCAGCAAATACTGAATTACTGCTCATAGGAGAAATATGAGGTTAGATTCTTGTGAACCTCTCTATTCACAGCATTTTCATCAATTGATCAGAACATAGCTTTGTTTTGTGTGTGTTTCTCTTAAAGACGTTCTGTTTAATACACAGGGTCCATTTATCAACACTGATCGCACAGAGTGCTGCTCTGCATCTCACTGCTAAATGAAGTTCATCCCACATAAGTATTTTCTCTGCAAGTTACTTCACATTTTGGGGGGAGCATAATGGCACTTCAGCACAATGTTTAAACAGCAAAATCAGCTACAAAAAGCCCCAAAACGCAAAAAGAGTAGCATTAAATATTCCATGAAAGGGACATTTGTTTAACATGCGAAATGAACTCAACTTGCTTGGCCTCCACAGTGTGTCACACAACTCAATATTCAAATTGCGCTGCACATGTGCCTGTCTACCAAGGCTGAAAACAGACCATGGGTATTGATTTTGAGATTACAAATAAATTTTAGCAAGTTGGCAAGTTTACAAAGGTACACAATCCATAAATAATGAGGCCACATAGTAGACCTTTCATCTCTTACCTCTGCTTTCTGCCCTCTCCTCACATTCTTATCTTCTTCTCTTTTGTCTGTTCTAGAATTAAATTAGTAAAAAGTAACAATTTTCCTTTCCACCTTGTCCATGCAGTCCATATTTAGACTATTTTCTTCTATTTACCAAAATCTTTAGCATCATTCTACACGAACACCCCCCCCACACACACACACAGAATCCTTGGTTCCAAATCGATGCAGCACACATCGATTTTGCCAACTTTGTTATGGCTGTTTATAAAGTATAATTATTTTATATGACATGCTTTGGCCTTGACAAATGATTTCTAAAATATTCTTGATAATTCAATAGAGAATCGAAGATTGGTCCAGGAATTCTCGCTTTTTCCTTTCTTTCCCTGACCTCCGTGTCACCTCATATTGTATGGAGGCACAAATGCCTGTATTCTTGATTTTTTAAAGCTTCAAATTACTCGCATTTAATTTAGCAATCTGTTCTTCATTGAAGACTAGGTGAGTATATAAAAGCAATTACACCAGTTTCCTGTGACTTTGAAGGATATATATAGTTGGGTTAATTAAGTAGAAGAGAAGGACGTGGATTTCTGGTGATTTTCAGTGGGGGGAAAAACAATTGTAGTCGTCTGTGCAGCATTAATTGCTGCATAGGGTAGGAGATTAATATTTTTAACATTTTAAGTGGTTTTGCATAAATGTTAGCAATAAGCAAGCCATTTTATGTCTTATTGGTTTGCATTTTTAATAATATTGTAATGTTAGCCTTCCCATAAAAGGAAGATTGCAACAAAACTGAAATAGTGTTTCAACCTTGCTAGTTATGTGCAAACTGACCCTGTGTTCCCTCTTTAGGGAACACTCCAAGACAGTGGCATTATGAAGAAAAAAAGAGAAGGATGTAATTTATTTTTAATTTTCCTTACATTTGTGAATTTATTGCCAGGAAAGGCTAGCACCACTGACCAAAGACTCCAAGGAATAGACACCATGAAGACTTCTTTTATTATGCTAGGTTTAGCCTTCTTTTTTCTTTCTTTTTTTTTTTGTACCAGGGATCAAACTCACTACCTTGTGCTTGCCAGGCAGGCTTTGTGCCGCTAAGCTAAATCCTCGTTTCAGGTTTAACCTTCTTTCAAAAGCAAATCTTTAAGTTAATAAAACAACATCAAAATCTAATTTGGTATGTTCACTTGTGCAAAAATAGAACTAAACCAGATGCTTCACTATTATTTAAACAGGAAAAATAATCAGAAACTGTAGAGATTATTATTTATTCATTTATAATGATAACTGAATTCCTGAGAGGAATCAGTTCCTAGTGCAGAACTGGGAATATCATAGTGAACATGATAAACAGGGCTCTTTCCGCATAAATGTTACAGTCCGAGAACATAAGGATGGTGTGCCCGGACAGACGAGTTGGAAAAAAGTGCAATATTTTCAGATAATGCCAGAAAGATCATAAAACAGTTGGTTCCATGAAGTTTGCTTTAGACATTAAAGTCTGGGAAGCCTGTCTGAGAAGGTAACATTTATCAGAACAAGGAAGGCCTTGTATGCCATAGAGAAGACAGTACATCTTATTCTAAGTGTAACAGGAAGGCAGGCAAAGGACAAAATCTGACATTCATACATAAAATAAATTTTATCTAGAAGAAGAATGGACAGGGTAGAATGGTGGGAGAAGCATGGACAAAGGATTTGACTTTAAAAGCTTATTTATCATTTCAAGCCCAGTCAAACATTGGTAGAGATTTTTGCTCCTTTTCTTCAGCTCAACAGTATTTTATGAAAATAGTGTCTCTGTGATGGGGACAACACAGGTTGCTCCTTCCTGTGCTGAACCGAAGACTGGTCAGTGGCTCTTGTTCCTAGAGAAGATCCTGGAGTGCAGCTATTGCTCCATTAGCACTCACAGTTGAAGCAAACCAAGTCAAGATGATACACTTCAATTTGAGTATAAGTTTCTAATACCCAAGACAATGTGTAACTAGTGGTTGAAAATCAAGGGAAACTGCTACAAATGTGAATAGATAAAGTACCTCGATAATTTTTGAGAGTCATCTCATTATTACCTGAAATGACAAATACAATCTTGAACATAGAGAAACTCCCAGTCTTTTATTTACAAAATTTTCAGTGTTATTTTGAAATTAACTTTTCTTCACTGTACAGTTAAACAATATGAGTAACTGTTTCTTGAACTACATTGATAAATCTTAAAGTCCATCCAACATTATCTCTCATAAAGAATATGTTGTACTTTTCTCAATATAAAACAATATTTTGTCCATCAAATCTAGAGAAGTCACTTCGTGAAAAGCTTGATTTGTGCATCATGGTATGTTAGGATTTTTATTAACAAAAAGATGACAGTCCCTTCTGCTTTCTAAATCTGAACTTATTAATTCCTTTTATAAGCTGTGAAATGAAAAGAATCAAAAGTCCAACAACTATAAAACATTCAGGATTTTTCTCAAAAGTTCATTTTATTTTTCTGAAAACACCAAAGAAAAATCAAATAATATTGCTACAGTTTCTGATGACATTTCCTTTGTTTCCGAAGATCTGACAATTGAAACTCCCTTTCTTAGAAGGGACATGCAGAATCATAGGTTTAGTGTGACCAAGTTCTGTGGCATGACTTAATGTCTACTTCCAAAAGTGAAGTGGACTGACCTCTTCTTCTAAAACCTAATTAAATTGATAGTGGTGACATCAATTCATAACATTGTCCCCTTATTTGGGTCACCAACAACCATTCTCTAATATAAATACTACTGAGTATCCTGCATACAGAGATAATTTCTCTAGACTGGAACTATACAAATATGAATTTTGTATTCTTACTCGTTTCTTCCTTTGTCACTGTTTATAACAAACCTGTCAGATTTTCTCACTGTCTTGTAGAAAAACCTCATGATCAGTTTATTTACTCAGTGATTCACAGAGAACAGTCAAAGGCTTCCTTCCCCCAAGCCTGCGGTGTATGGTTTTTCCCACCAAGTGTGTTTTTTGGTACACTGAGGGAGGGAGACAAAATATACATGAATCTGAATTCTTAAAGGGCAGTTTGGTGTATGAATATCTCTTTTTAATGTGCTTCCTTGAAAAAAAAAACTTCAAAAACTAAGTATCACAGCCTTATTGAGCTATTCATTTGAAATTGTGGATGGTTTATAGAAACTTCTGCGTATCCTCCCTGTTAAAATACCCTGGGCATCATTGGCATAAGTTCTGTCATGAAGCTGCTCATTGACTAGAGTTGGCCCCTACTTTCCAGCTCTTATCAGTGTTACAAGAAGAGAGGTGGTTTTTTAAAATGTTAATTAGTATTACATGTATGAAAATGAACAATAGACTTAACAAATAGGTCACCTCTTTCTGCCTGGAGGTAAAATGAGCTGATAGAGTTTCTGGGGAATTGGAGTGCTGATGTTGTGAAGTTTTTCTATTTCTCAATATAAAATCTAAAAGGAATCAAAAAGAGAAACTTATCCATTTTGCATTTAGGGAATACACAGCACTAGAAGGAAAATCAGATTAAGTAGGATATTTGAAGAATAATTAATTTGAGATTTATGGAAGTACTTTCAAGTTCATGATACTGTTATATGCTAATTAACACAGTCCTTGTGACCAGTGACAACTTCAAACTTTCTATGTAGAAGGGCTTTTGAAGCTGCACTTAAATACCAAGCATTATGTCTGTCATGAGGCTAATTTAGAGTTGCTTGCTAACTGAAGGTAGGTAGGGTCTGGTCAAAATAATGCCCCATGGAGAATCACCTGTGTGTAACAAGGGACATCATCTAGTTCTCCATGGTCTTCTTATCCGTAAAGTGAAGATAATATGACAAATCATGTCGTAATTCTGTAAATGGAATAAAATTTTTAAAATGAAACATTAGGTCTGTGTTCTTATAAAATTTATCAAGAGACTAATGAGTCAGGGCAGCTAATTGGCAGAATTTCTAGGTCTGGAAGACTACTGCATTCACAGAATACAGGAATTGTGATATAATGGGGTTTTACTGGGAAAGTACCTGCTTCACAAGATTGTTTGAAAGAATGGGCAGAATGACACATATAAAGACATTAACAGAATTGTTTGGCACAGCAAAACACACACACACACACAAATTGCAATTTCTCCTTTGTCTTAGTTTCTTCTTTTGACACTTATTCTATACCAACAACAACAATCTTCTGATGTTCGACCATTCAATCATTCTAGAAATACCTTATTGCTTTGTTTTGTATATCACATTGTAAATCTCCTTTTACATCTCTTACGTTTCTTTCTGTCTCTGTAAAAGACATCTCCTTCTCAGGCTGTCCTTTCACTGATAATATTTGTCAAGGTCCATTCTCATCCCCCTCATCTTCATCGATATGTTCACTGTAGTTGAGTTCTCAGGGCAGTTTCAACTATTGCCCGTGTACTGAGATTCCTACCCTGTGTTCTCAGCCATGAGTCATCACTCCAACAAACCTAAAACGAACTTAATGTAGCCCACTCGAACCTTGATGCCTTTTTATATCCTTGGATCACTGTTTCGATTAGCACCATGTTTCATATGCTTTATCTCAATCTGTCCTCCCTTCTCTGCCATTCCTAGAGCTCCCTGGACTCAGATCCTTGTCCTCTGCTTATTGGACATGATAGCAATAAAGCTAAAATGCAAACTTAAACGCAGCACTGTTGTCCTGACACACTTCAATGACGTCATCAAAGCTCTTCCTGCTGATGTACAGATTCCTGCATTAAGAAACTTCTGGCTGCCTCTGTAGACTCTTTTCAGTTCCAGACAATTCATGATTCATTAAATTTGAACATCTAATTTTACTCATAAACCAAACATTTACTCCTTCTGTTTCCTTTCCTCCAAGTCTCTCCTCTATTCTTCAGCATGACCATGGCCTGACTGACTATTAATTAATTTTAGGATAACTTAGAAGTCATCTACTTCAGAGAGATTTTCCTTACATCCTCGAGTGGATAAACACATTCTTCAAATTGTATCTGAATCCCCTTATAAACTAGAGGTAGCTCACACTCAGAAGAATTCATCCTTATCTTAAATAACCATAGCACAGTACAAGATATAGAAAAGATATTCAGTGAACACTGTTAGCTGTGTTAATAAAATTAATGCAAATATATCCTGAAATGATCAATACACCTCTTTGATTTATAAAGCATATATAGATTAGAGTAAACATAATCCCAAGTTTTCAAAGTTTATACACTATTTGGGGGATCAATATTCTCAAAAGCTTAAAAGACATTGGAAAAAAAATAACTCCAATGATACATGTTTCACAAATAAATGTGTATGCAAGTAAGTTAGATACTATATACTGCAACAGTTTATAAAGTCCTAAAATTATTCTGAGATTGTTGTTTTGTGATGCCTAATGGTTAAGAAATTGGTTTCTGTGTTTTTTGTGAGGCCACCACTAACATTTCAGTTAGTCATTCATACTGACAGCTTAAGGCTGCGGAATGTGGTTCTCAGTTCATTTTGACACAACTCAGTTTATTTTAAGACTTATTTATCAAATCTGTATTCTATAGAAGGACCAGGTGAGATCCTTCAGTACACATTGTTATGGTTGATACATTGTGTCAATTTGAGCACTTTAGAAGTTTAACTAAGAGACTTAGCAGGGAGCCAGGGTTCTTACTTTGTAAATATCCTTATCCTGAGCAAGAAAGGCACAGAGATTTTGTGAGTGCTACATCTGCCTCCAGGGTGGGGGCAGGGGTTGGCCTGCATACAATATAAGGGAGGAAAAGAAGCTTGTTTTTCCTTGCTTTTGGTCTGGCTGCTTTTGCTGGCTGCTAACTTAAAGTGTTGACCCTGTGCCATACCACCCTGCCTTGGAGCCTGCTGATTATGGACAGAAACCTCCACAAAGAGTGGGCTAAAAAAACCTTTCCTTCTTTCATTTTGGGTGTTAGGCATTTTGTGCCAGCAATGAGACAAAAATAACCAAGATACACGTCATGATAAAATATAATCTAGGATCAAGTTTGATATTGTATGTTGAGACAAGAATACAAATATGTATAGCAAAAGACAAAATAAGTTGAATGCTGTAAAAGTCTTTAAATAATATGCAAAGAGAACCAGAGGGAGCAAGTTGAATGAGCAGGGTCAAAATAACTTTACAGAGAAGTTAGAATGAATCCATAAGATCAAAGACTATCAAAGAAGATTCATTTTATTATTTTGATTTTGAGTTACTGCATATGAAGTACCATAGATAAAATACACCTTAATTTTGTGTTATTGTAACAAACAAAGTTAGATTTTAATCTTGCTTTCAAGGTTATGTGATTTGGGAAAGTAACTGTAGCTAAATTTTAGTTTCAAAGTTTCTAAATTAATGAATATACTATCTGCCTTATTGTGCTATTGCAATGAACCCAAATGAATGTGAAGAAGATACAAAGACTTGAGATGAGATGTCTTAGTGGTTGTTCAGATGATTACAGCTCAGTGATTAATAATGAACTGACATAATGCTAAAAGAAAGTCTCTAACAATCTGATCTATTTGGGTTCATTCTGCTCTGTATTTTTATTGTCATTTGACTTGCAGACATAGACATAATTTATTAAGACATCTGCAGAAAACAAAGGTAATTCCCACAAATTTATTCTAACAACTTTACAGTTGAAAAGGTCTTATAAGCCATCTTTTTCAGCATCACCATATTCGAGCTAAAAACTGATTAGAAAGTGTGATTTAATTCCCCATGGACCAACAACAAACCTGTAGATTGTGTTTGAGTACCACATCTAGCAGAGGAACTGACAGCACAAGAATCTCATTAAAAGTTGCCGTAACAAAGAGCACCCGGAACGTCATCACTGAGCTCTTGTTGAAAGCACTGAAGTTCTTCAGTGTGAAGGAAAATTTTCATGGAGGCATAATGCTGATTCTTGCATATTTTAATGCCAATTATGTAGCAAATCTTTTTCATCGCTTCAGAATAAAGCACTTGGACCTCTGGGAAGACATGTGAGAAGGGAGGATAGATTAGATTTTCAAGAGGCTACTGGATAGATTTTCTAAACATCACAGGAGTGCAAAAGTACCTGCGTTACAAAATTATTAACTAGACTGTCTACTTGAATATTTTCCAAACAATTAATCTGAATTTACAAAACTAATGAGATTAATTATAGCCCCTGCAAAATGTCTCAATGTAAAATTTATTCTTTACTGTTCTTACATTTCTGATATTATTTAATACAAATGACTTCTGAATTTTATTTAAAGAATTTGTTGTTGCTAAAATTTCTTTTAAGGCCTAAAACTAAATTGACTTAGATTAACTTCTCAACTATCAACAGCTTTCTCTTTATTTAAAGTTTGAAGTATAAGTTCCTTTTATTTTCTGCACTGTAGAGTCACACTGTGGAAGAGAAATCAACGCCAGCATCAAATATGTGCCTTGCTGTCCAGGTGTGGCAATATAGGATGCTGAAGCAAGAAGATCACTTGGCCCCAAGAATTCAAGACCAGCCCAGAAAACCACACCTACACAGGCAAAAAATATTACTTACACATTCACAAGATAAATATTTAGAAATTGCTTGTCATTTATATTTTGGGTACAGAAATAATTCATTTTGGTTGCTATTAAAGAAGAAATGAACCCAAGGTATCAGGAAATAGGTGAGATTGACATTATTCTCAATATAATATGAAAAATAAAGATAAATAAAGAAGACCAAGCATGAAAAATCTATAGAGAGCAAAGAGTTGAATAAATGTAGATGAATATTCACATTATTTATGGGAGAGAATGTATTGATAATATTTTCTAAAATCCAAAAATTTCTGAAAGTCAGAAAGTTTGAATTCTGGTATTAATTCTATAAATTATAGAATGAACATGGAGTGGTTAAGTATTTATGAACTTTTTTTATGTTTAAAATGAAAGAAATAAAGTAACCCAAGGCTATTTGTTGGCTCATGAATAATGACTGTTCAAGTATTTTATCAAGAAAAATATATATGTCTTACCTTATTTCAATAATTTTAAACGGGATTTTATTTTTTAAGACAAAAAAGATAAATGTAGGCTTTTCTACAAGTGCTTCATTTTACACTGTGAGGATAGTGTGGTTATTTGTCAGAGAATCTTTTGAGACATTATATCTCATATCAGAACTGTCTTGGAGAATAATTGTTTGCTTGGGGTCTTATGGCAGTAATTCTAAAATCTCTAGAGGCAAGGTTATTTACAGAGTAAGGTGAGAAAATTTGGGACACTGTTAAAAAACAAAGACAGTATCTGAAAGTAACTTTTGGTAACCATGTCTGTTATTTGTCATAAAAAATAGTCAAGATCAGGGGCTGCCGTTATTGAGAAGTAACTGCAATGAGAAATCAAAAACCAAGGGAAACCATTCCACAATAGCACACTAACGATGCTGAAGCTTTAACTTGATGCATACTTTGAAATCAGAAATAGAAAATGGCATCTGTAGTACAGTACCTTGCCCAAAGCAAGTAATCATCTGGTACTTAATAAATGCTTGTTAAATAAAGTCCGAACCAATCAGTAAGTCATGCCAGTGACCTATAAATGAATCAACGTTTGAATAAAAATCCCCAAATTTTCTAATTACTTCTGTACAGTGAACAGAGGGTTTGAAAATCTTTGGCCAGAAATATTTATTTTTCAGCAACAAAAATATATATTTTAACTTTACCAAGAAGCTGAATAATGAAAAGTGGTTAGTTTCACACAGAAATCATATTTCCATAGATATTTAGTTTGCAGTATTGATCTCATTTTGGGTCTTTTGGAAGAACATTATTGATATGAAAGGAAATTAGCTCATTGAGAATGAAATTTGACAAATTTTAAAAATCATAAACATGATTTATGATTGAGTTTCAAAACAAAAAGTAATCTTTTCAGCCGCATTTCAGTTACCTTTATGCCCCGGGTAGGAACAGGCTGTCTCTTGGATACTAACAGAGCCTGTACTTAGGGGAAATTAATAGAATGTACAGCATTCATGTAATGATTCTTTAGTCACTGAAATTGACATTATATTTAAAGTATATTTAATTGTATTTTAGTAAATTCAAAAGGAGTAAATAAGACCAAATTAGAAATTTGCTTTAAATTTGCTTCTCAGTTCTACCCTATCCCATTTCCATAAAAGGCCCAAACTTTTATTTTAGATGACTTGAGCATAACTCTCAAAGACAAAAGATATTCAAAAGCACAGTCTTTTAATATGAGCTTCTGCACTTACTAATGCAGGTGCAGCCACCTATTTTACAAGATTCTTATTAATGAATGTAGAAGAGCAGGATAAAGTGATGAGAGTTTAATTTATTTTGGAAGTAATGGTTTGTACAGTAATTATCTAGAAGCAGCCACTTGTCAAATGGAATCAGTAACAAGTGCAGTCGGGAGAGGTTTTCTGGTACACAGGCATTGTGAAACATTTTACTTTGCAATGAGAATGGGCTCCCTGAACATGGTTTATTTTGCTCTAAATATCTTAAAAAATAACCTCAAAAACTGATAATGCTTGAGAAAGTATACATGCTAATATATTTGTGAAGATTAAGTTTGTTCAAATCTGTTTCTTTTGCTAGATAGTATTTAACATTTTAGCTTTAAGCTATGTTCTGTTCCAACCTGTGGGACTGACTTGATTGTGCTATGGAAATGCTAGCTCAGCTCTAGGAGATCAGACACGAAGGACACAGAGCTGTGGGCATAGTCAGAGAGGCAGCGTCTTAGGGGTAGACCCAATGAAACTCAAGGAATTCCTTGATGGCAGGAGCAACAGTCATTCTAGAGAGGTACTGGTGGAGATGAGGAGATTTGGAATCCAGAAAGGAAGATCCTTGAAACAATTGCTAGCTACTCAGGGTATTGGATATTTTATATATATTTTGTAGGTTCTGAAGAAGCAGATGAAAAAACAGTCAGTGGAAAACATACTTTGAAGTACATTTTTAGCTGTGAAGGAAAAGATTAAGTATTCTCTACAGAAAATAGAAAGGAAAAATACATGCTTTGAATTGTCTGAGCCTCAAATAAAATATTTTCAATAATGCTCAGGCTTCATGGTGCTCCAAAATTTGATCACAAAAGCTAGTTTAAAATGACCAAACTGCAGTCAAAGAACTGACCTACTCAATCAAATTATTTAATTCTTCTATTTTAAAAAAATGATACAAATATTAACTTTGTCACTTTGCCTATATTATGTTTGTATTCACATGGATATGATTTTTTTTTTTGAGATGAGGTCTCACCGTGTTGCTTAGGCTGTCTCACACTTCTCCCATTTAGCCTTTCCAGTAGCTGAAAATGTAGGTATGCACCACTGTGCCTGGATATTAGCTTAGTATAATTTAAGGAATTTGTGAAAATAGATCACAGAAAGAAGATCTGATTTAAGCAGATGTGTCTCTGGTTGTACACTCATCCAAATTAACTGATTAAATATCAAGTTCTAGTTATTATATGATAAAGGATCAGAGGATATCACATTCTCTTTCTTTGAAAGTTGCATTTAATTAATTTTTTTTCACCAAGGATAATGATCACTGAGAGATAGGGAAGTGAGGTATGCAATAATGCTAAAGCCTGAGTTAAGCGCCTTGAAGGAAAAGTTTATAAGCTTTGTCACAGAAAGGAGTACTCAGGTCAAGTTCAGTAGACTCACTAAGTTGAGAATTCAGAGAGATGAGAGGGGAACTAGAGTTTGTAAATAGACAATGGAAAGGAGACACCCACCCAGTGGGAGGAATCCTGGAGACTGACACACAGACAACCTTGAATTTTCAGCAGATAACTGAAGTGTGCATGTGAAAATAATAGAGGAAGGTGAAAGAGGAGGAGGAAAGACTATCTGAATATTTTTAATAGATCTATGCCTATAGGTCCAGAACTATAGTTCCCATTCTCTCCAGCCAGACTAGAACACTTCATAATTCATTAAGAATTAGTTAAAGCTTTGGTAAAGTTCTTGCTCCAGAAAAGGAGAATAATTAACTCTGGACTACTCCTTTGGCATATGCCTACCGAATCTTAAAACATGAGTTCCAACAGTGACCAACAGTTTCCAAGTAACTGAACTGAATTCCAGAACAAAGGTGAAAATATATGTGTATGAAAATATCCCACATGAAAAATAAATGAAAATTAATTGCTTATATCCAATCATAAATTTATAATTATGAAAATAATGAAGTGAACAAGATTCATGATGAGAATAATCATTAAAAATGGACTCTAAACTGAAACCATTAAGGAAGTTGAAGTAGTTATTATAATAGTGTTCCAAGTGTTCAAAATGTTAAAAGGAGTTGTAGAATATTAATAAGATAGAAATCAAACTTTTAGGCATTCAAATTGTAATATCAAAGTTAAAAACATGAAACTGATGGCAACTAAACACTGCAGAAGCAGATGACTTTATGGCAATAAAAATGTTTGAAACAAAATAGAAAAATGTAAAAATAGGCTATCAGGGAGCTGTGGCATAATTTCTGGTGCAAAAAAAAAGGAAAAAAATTTAAAAAGCTATTCAAAGTAATAATGGGTGTGAAATTTGCAAATTTTATGAATTCTATAATTATAGATGAAAGAACTTCAAATTTCAAGTACAATGTCTTTTTTTAAAACTGCAATAAAAACACTTAATAATGCACCTGATAATAAAATATTGGTAACCAAGCAAGAAAATAGAGAATAATTTTTTAAATTATTGAAAAAGTAAAAACGCCCTTTAAAAATAAAGATGAAATAAAGAGTATTTCAGATATAGCAATGGTTATGGAATTTATCTACTGAAGAATCTTGCATTGCAGGAAATATAATAGCAAGATCTTCAGATTAGATTACTCCAGCTGGAAATACACATCTGTAAAACTTAACAAAGATCACTGATTAAATGTATAAAAATATTTTCATTATTTTAAAAGATTTCTTTATATGATAATTGACCTTTCAAAAATAATAACAATGTATAAAGTATGTAACATATGTAAAATAAAATATATGAGAAAAAAGCTGTAATTTCAAATGACAAAATTGAACTGAACTGTTACAAGTTTCATATCCTTTGTGTAAAATGATGTAACATCCTTGGGAAGTAAACGTAATGCACAATTTAGGTCATACATAAATGAAATGAACAGTTTTTTAAAAGTTTTAACAAATGATATTCATTAGTACACAAAAATAATAATGCATCATGACCAAGTGAGGTTTTTCCTAAGAAAACACCTTGGTTTAACATCAAAGCAATTAATCAATATAATTCAGAATAATGACATAAATTTTTTAAAAAAATCATTTGACTATTTTAGTAGACCAAGCATCTGACAAAATCCAACATCATCATTTCTGATAAAATCTCACAACAATATAGGACAGAAATATGTTCTCTAAAAACAGAGCTAAGTAGTTTCTATGAAAAACCAATGAGAACATCATAATGACTGAAATAATATCCTTAAAAATCAAGAATAAGACATGGATGCCTTTCAACATTTCACGTGGGTTATTATTCATTGAAATCAGCAAGAAAACAAATTATAGGACTCAAAATAAAGAACAAACAAGTAAAATGTTCTTGATTTTATGTAACATCTATATAGATAATTTAATGAAAACAAAAACAAACTACTAGAGAAATAATTTATAAATTTAGCAAGATGTTAGGATTTAAAATCAACAGATCAGTGATTGGGCCCCACCCAGTGACCCCAAGTGGCTGGGGAACTGCCCATGCTCAGTGGTGCAAGCCGAAGCCATGCACAGCAAACTCCATCCAGGCATGCAAGGTCAGCAACCCTCTCAGAACCTGGTAGGGATCCACCCAGCATGCCAAATCAGCTGGGGGCCTGCATGTAGGCCCTCTAGGGCCTTACTGGGCCTTGTCCAGTCACTCTGAGTGGCCAGGGAACCACCTGTGCTCAGTGGTGGGATCAGAATGCCCATACAGCAAGCTCCATCCAGCTGTTGCAAGATTAGCACCTTACTTGCAACCTGGTAGGGCCAAACCCAGCAACCCCAAGCAGCTGGGAAGCTTTGGAGTGCCCAACAGGCTGAGCTGAAGGCCTGCACAGTGTACTCCATCTAGCTGTTCAGCCTTGGAAGGCCATTCAGAACCTGGTAGAGTCCTGCCCAGTAATCTCACATAGCTGGAGAGCTCTGGAGGACCATGTGGGTGTACCCACCAAGCATATTCCCAAGATTTGAAGAGCTGTTGAGTGCCACTAGTAAACCGTTAAAGCCTGACCAATGACCCCCACTCAACTGTTGAAACTCCCTGGAGTAGGCACAGATATCCTCAACCCAGGAAGCAACTGAAACCCTGCATTCAGCTTCTCCAGGTGAATACAGGAAAAAGACAAAACACAAGAGCAAAATGCAATCTCAACCCTTTAGACCACCCCAAACAAGCCTAGGAGACATGGACATAGAAGGAAATATAAGCCATACACCTGAAACTAATGAAATGAAGCAACTGAAGTAAGCAAGTTTGTGAAGCTATAGAAGAACTCAGATCAGAAATAATCTCCCAGGTAAAAGAAGAAATGATGAACATAATACAAGAAATGTTGAACACAGCTAAAGAAAGACATAGTTTAAAAAATTGAGGAGCACTGCAAAAAGATAGACATCTTAAATGAACAATATAAGAAAGACACAGAATGCATGAAACAGATGCAAAGAGATATCCAGGAAATCAAAATTTCCATAGAAAACTGACAAAATCACCTCAATGAATGTAAACATAGACTTTCAGATCTCGAAGATAAGATTGCAACTAGTGAACAGAAAATTAAAGATCTCTTAAAAATAACAAGGAATCAGGAAGTAACAATTAAACAGTTGCAAGATGATGTGAGGAAAAACCATATGAGATTGATAGGTGTAAATGAAAAAGGTGACAGGACAAATACTATCAAAAGACTATGTACAGAAATAATAGCTGAGACTGCAGACCTGGGACTCACCCAAGCTTGCCTCGCACTCCAGAGGCTCTGAACTCCTTGCAGTCAGACTCAGGGTCTGGGTGGCACCACACTCTGGGGTATGCTCCGCCTAGCTGACTGGCTTTGGGAGGTCTCGGCCACCAGCTAGTAAGATGGAGGTTCCAGCAGCACACTCCGGGAGTGTAACCTCACTAGCTGCACAGAGAATCCAGCTCTACCCATTCCTGCGACTCAGCTCAACCCGCCAGGGGAATGACTGGTCAGTCTCAGAGGACACAGAGCCACATAGGTCGCAGCAAAAATGACAAAACAAAAAACCAAGAGGCAGTCTCAATCCCCCAGCCCACTGAGAACAAACCCAAAAGACACCAAAATGAAACACACTGGGAGTCACACAACAGAACTTTCTGAAATGATAGAAAATGCAGTAACGAAACAGCTCAATGAAGTTATAGAGAAACTCAAATCAGGAATAATCTCTCAGCTAAAAAATGAAATGACAATCATTATGAAAGAAATGTTGTGTGTATCTAAAGAAGAGCAAGATAAAAAAAGAAGAACATAAAAAAATAATCAAAACTTCGAATGAACAATATAAGACACAAACAGAATGCATGAAACAGATTCAAAGGGAAATTCAGGAAATGAAAAATTCCATGGAAAGTTTGAAAAACCACTTGAATGAAGCTGAAGACAGAATCTCAGACCTTGAAGACAGCATGGGAGCTTATGGCCATGAAAGAAAACATCTCTTAAAAATAGTAAGGAGCCAAGAAACAACAATTCAACAGCTGCAAGATGGTGCCAAGAGAAATAACATAAGGTTAATAGGCATAAATGAAAAAGCAGGGGTCGATACTAATGACCTATGAAGACTATTCACAGAAATAATAGGAGAAAACTTTCCAAACATGGGAAGAGAATCTGATATACAGATAACTGAGGCATACAGAACCCCAATTAACCATAGCCAAAATAAATCTTCACCCAGACATATAATAATAAGGGTATCAGAAATACAGCATAAGAACAAAATACTAAAAGCTGTCAGAGTAAAGACACAGATCAGTTACAAAGGAAAGCCTATCAGAATCATGACAGATTTCTCAACACAAACCTTTCAGTCAAGAAGAGTTTGGAGTGAAGTATTTCAAATTCTGAAACAAAACAACTTTCAACCCAAACTGATTTACCCTGCAACACTATCCTTAAAAATTGATGGAGAAATAAGATACTTTCATGACAAAGAACAACTGAAGAAACTTATGGCCACCAAAACAACACTGCAAAGAGTACTGAAAGACACTCTAGAAAGAGACAAAGATAGCTACAATCTTAAGAACAACAACAAAAGGAAACCACTAAACAGGGCAAATAATTAAACAGAAAACGTAGAAAACCAACAACAGAAAGATATCATGACAAGGATGAGCCAGTACATATCAGTTATATCAATCAATGTAAATGGTCTCAACTCACCAATAAAAAGGGCTAAGAACATAGCTCAGCAGCATAAGCACCTGCCTGGCAAGTGCAAGGTCGTGAGTTCAATCCCTGGTACCAAAACACATCAATAAAAAGAAACAGACTAGCAGAGTGGGTTAAGAAACAAAACCTCACAATATGCTGTGTACAAGAAACACATTTCACTCAAAAGGAAATTCACAGACTAAAAATCAAAGACTGCAAAACAATACTCCAGGCAACAAGAACCCAGAAAAAAGCAGGAATA
>RJWM01029780.1:0-24115 GCA_004363535.1 Dasyprocta punctata | reverse complement strand
ATTGTTCATTTTTTTAAATTATTGAGAGGTATTCTCTGGTATGGATGTACCAGTTTGTTTAACTACTTCGCCATTTTCTATTTTGAGTCATTACCAATAAAGCTGCTATGAACATTTGTGTACAGGTTTTTCAAATGAACATAAATTACTAGTATTTTTCAGGAATTGATGTCCAAGAGTCAAATATTGAGTAGCCTAAAACTGCATATTTAATTTTTCTTTTCTTTTTTTTTTTTTTCTTTTTTGTACCAGGGGTTGAACTCACAACCTCACGCCCACCAGGCAGGTGCTTACACCACTGAGCTAACCCCCCGGCCCTGTATATTTAATTTGATAAGTGACTGACAACTGTCTTTCAGATTGGCTGTACCACATTATATTTATACCAGCATTATATGAGTAATTCATTTTCTCTACATCCTTGTAAGCATTTGTTGTCATCAATATTTTTTATTTTTGCTGTTTGATGCATTCATGGTGATCTCTCACTGTGGTTTTAGTACTCATTTCCTTAATGGCTAATGATGTTCAACTTCTTTAATATGTTTATATGCCATTTGTATATTTTCATTAGTGAAATGTCCGTTCATCTCTTTTGACTATTATACGTGCATTCAATAGTATATGTACATATACATATACTATTGAATACATGTATATATGCTACTAATCCTTTGGCAGATATATGATCCACAAATAATTTCCCCCAGACTATAACTTGTCTTTTCATCTTCTTAAGAACACTTTTGTGGAATACAAGTCTTTAACTTTGACGAGATTCAATATATTGATTTTTATGAGTTGTGCTTTTCAGCATCAAATGTAAGTAACTTTGCCTAGAATTTGAAGACTTTGTTTAATGTTTTGTCTGTATCTATTTTGAGTTTATTTTGTTTTAAAGGGTAAGATTTTGGTCATTGTTTGATTTCATTCTTTCTTTGTTTATGGAGGTATAATTGTTCCAGAACAATTTTTTGAAATATTTTCTTTTTCCCATTGTATTACTGTGCATCTTTTTTGAAAATTAAATTGGACATAGATATGTAGGTCCATTATGAATTCTTTATTCTGTTATATTTCATGAGATCTCTGTTCCTTTACCAAGGAATGGTATATGATCACTAAGTTCATGCTATCTCAACTGATGTAGCTATATAAGGCTTAATGTAAGATAGATTTATTCTTCCAACTTTATTTTTGCTTTCCATGATTAATCAGTTATTTTAGGCCTGTACTTTTCCAACTAAATTTTAAATTAAGCTTGTCTATATTATTGCAATAATAGGATATGTTGATAATACTCAGTCTATATCATCATAAAAATTTTTGTTTAAAAGTAATGGCCAAGCATAAAACGTCTCTTTTTTTTATTATGGTCATTATTATATAGAAAACAATACTGCAACCAAGAATGTAGTGATCACCTTTATTAAAAGAAAATTTGTACTCCTGTTATATTTACTCTGCCTTTAATTAGAGAGCATTTGGGGACAAGTAAACTTTTGGTAGTGTCTTATATCTTGTGCCACTTGAGAATTTATAGGTAAGAGTAATCATGGCATCTGGTTTGGGTCACATGTGTGTACCATGCTGAGAAAAGCACAGTAAAATTTCATAGAAGACCATAGTTATTCAAAGCTGTCGTTTTTCTTTTCTGTTTGATTGCAATAGCCTTGTTAGAAGACCGTGTCACTGAAGTCTTCCCTTGACCTAGGATAAAGAATAAGCTATCCAGCCTGCAGCTAAGATAAGATGGCTTTGGATTTTTTGTTTTGTCCTTGTCACAATACCTTGTACTAGATCCTGAACAGCAATTCAGCAACCCATTCTTCCTTTTTAAAATCACATCCAAGTAAATCTCCTCTGTTCTCAAATCCTTTTTATCCTGCTAACAAATAAATGCTGGTTGGAGCACATAAAATAATTTGGAGATGATTCTCAGACCACAGCCACATTCCCCTGAAAGCTGTCATGCTTTGAGTATGTGACCCTCTGCTTCCCACTCCTAACTCCATCTGTGACCTTCAGTACAGTATGTGACCCAGAGATGAATGTGTGACCTTAGCTTTTTCCATTCTATCAGGAATTCGAACTCCAAATTAGGATACATTATCCTGCCCGTGGACATAGCAACCTCATAGCCAAGGCTGGCACTGAGAGGAAATTATCTTTAGGCAACTGTCCCTGACTCCTCTTGAAGCAATTCTCTGAGATCAAAGACGATAAATACTGAGCAAAATTTTCTAATGAAAAATGCATTCAAACGTAGGCTAGACCAGAAGAATACCTAATAAATACAAAATTTCCTCTAAAATATAGAGGGAAAAGAAAGATTTCTTCCAACATGTGAGTGTGAAGAAGGATAAATTGTACCTGGGAGAAAAGTCCTATGGGTATATTTCCAAATTGAGAAGTGTGGGTGGTTTCCTAGGAGCAAAATTTGCTGTACCTTGTTGAGATTGGCTTTATTTATTTTTCCTACTCTTTCCTCCAAAAGATGTATCTCATTGTTGTACATTATTTAGGAAGTTCTGTTAAATAGAATAAAATGTGCCTTTATTGTCACCATATTTTTGCTCTCCTGCGCCCTACATAATATTTCTTATCAATTCTATCTTCCATTTTTTTTCAGTAAAACTTCAATCAGGAATGAATTTTCCAAGAGCATAATATATTTGCATGCAGAAAAAAATGGGATGAGAAGCTGACTTGTTGCATTTTAAAACACTAGATTTCAACAGTGCTTATATTAAGAAAACTGTAAGACCTAAACAAAGCTTTAAAAAAAGAATTGTTGACTATTGAGAGGAAAGCATGCACAGGTCTAGAAAGTTCAGATCTAGAATTGGGCCATTTGTACAGTCCAGAAGCATCAATAGCAGGGGGTGACATTGATCCTACATGATCTTCTCACAGTTATTTCTTTCCTTTAACACAAAATGCATTGATAGGAAATTGGGGGGAGAGGTGAAGAGGAAGAAAGATTCAGAGTAGTATTTCTGTTTTTTTTTTAACATGAAACTTCTGATGTGATAACTTTCATGTTTTAATCCTCTCATTTTTTGAAATTTCCTTCCCTCCCACTGACTCTGCAGTTTCCGGCCCACGGCCTCCCACGCAGGGGTTGAGCTGACTCTGGCTGGTACTGCACCACAAAGAAGCCCGGCCAACAGATACACTGTCATCAGTTTCTTGCTATTAAGGTTTATTAGTTGCATTCGAGTAACAATTGTTTTGGCTTCCAGCTTTTGTGAGCTTTCCCTTTTAGTCCTTCACACATCTGACTTATGGAGATTGGAATTTATCAGTATTGCCAGAAAAACTCGGGACTCGTAGCTGGTTGGTTTTGGTGCTAGCAAACAGTTGTTTGTCCTCAGCTGAAGGTAGTTTTAAAAATTAAAAATATGGTTTTATTTTCCTTAATGTTAAAGAAGATTTGTGTTTACCTGGAAGAAAATGTGTATGTGTATTTAAAGCTCTTCTTGAATACAATTTCTACTTAGGTCATGTACTCATTTGGGGTTTACTTGTTATATACATAAAAAAACAATGGAGACCATTCTTCTAGCTATCCTAGAAAATCTAGTCAAAAGAAGGAAGGGAAAAATAAACAAAAATCATAATTATCATATATACACAAAATAGCTAAAATAATTATACTACTACTTTCTTTTAGTTCATTGAAAAGAATGGTTCATGCTTATATTGTTTGATCAATTTTTCATGCCTATATCTTTTAATCTGAGCAACTACTTTGAAGATAACAATACATAATACATTAACCATTGTTAATTTCCTATTATCTTATTTTGAAATTCTGTATCGTTATTTTTTCTCTTTAAAATAAAAAATAGCAAAACTACTATTTATTTAAGATAGCACTTACTAAACACAATCTGTATGCCAAACTCTCTTTTAAGTGCTTAGATAGTAAGATCTCATTTAATTTTTACAAAAAATCCTACATAGTTGGTTATCCTCAAATTATCCCTTCATTTTACACATGAGGTCGGGAGGCACAGAGAGGTTAAAAAAATTGTGGAAGATCACACAGCCATAGAGAAGGAATAAAATACCCAGTTTATTCCTGAAAACATACTCTTAACTTCAATCCTATGTCATCTTTCAGAAACAGACATGAAATACTTGGGGAAAAAATCTCTTAAGGAAATGTTGGGTTCAAATTGACACATTTGAACACAACATTTCCTTAAGAGATTTTTTCCCCAAGTATTTCATGGGCCATGTATCTTATGTCTGCAGGGTCCCTCTGCTATGTAGACTCCATGGGGCACACTTTGGCCCACACTGATACCCTCAGAAAGAAGGAGGCAGGGCCCACCTAGCTGCAGGACATCAAATCCTGCCCTGCACACAGATGTGCTGGCTGCAAATCCCATGCCTGCCATTTCTTCCCAGTGGCCTCCTTCGTGTCCCGTCCTTTGTGCGTCCCTACCGCGGCACACCTGTTACTTACGGGCTGTGGCCCTTACTGCGGTTCAGAGAAGGAACCAGCGTAATATTGCAGTCCTTTCCTTAAAGTACTGAAAAAATTCCTTCCACACATCTTGAATCCACTGCCCTTTTTTCTTCTGTCATATCTTCAATTCACTTTATTCTTTTTTCCTCTTTTTGTCCTTAGTCAATCCAAGGTATGTCCTCCATTAGACCTTGAGGAAGTGATGTCACCATTTGGAATAAATTGTCAAGCAAAAACCAAAAAACCAAAAAAACAAAAAAACAAAAAAACAAAACAAAAAAGAAACAAATGTGTCTGAGAATTTGCTCTCCATTATTTTTCCATTCTTGACTTCTAAAACTGACTTTTTTATTATGATATCCTTTACATGGCTTTTACTCATAACAAATGTGGTATTTCTTCCTCCATAAAACAAGGGGAAAGGAGATTTTTACATTCTGATAACAGATGTTGGTACGCTATAAAATGATGCACATGAAATGTAACACTATCATTTCTAATTTTCTACTTCCTAGAGTTCACACCTCCATTTCTCAATACCCATTATCCTTCTAAGGTTACTTCCCAAAGTATCTACACATATCCTTCACTTTAACCACATCAAGCCACACTTAATCTCTCCTTAAAGCAAATTATACTACATTTCTATCACTTTGTTCATAATCTCATGAATCCAAAACCCTACTTAGTTGCCTCCTAACTTCTACTTTTCCCCTGGGATAGACCAATTACCACTTAATTTCAGAAACATTTTCTCTTTGAAACTCAGTATCTCTAAAGTAAATTAAATATTTTATAAGGTGCTATTTTACTGCTGCTGCTTCTATTTATTCTGTTTAAGTATGGTACAATTTAATAATACTGTCTCTAATTGTTTTTAAATAATACATCTTCTTATTTGGAAAACAAGAGTATATGTTACTTATCTCTGTCTCCAAATTTTACCTGCCACTCCGTAAGTGCTCAATACATCTGTTCAATTGAACTGAAACATTAATATATGCCTTAAAATTGTAACAATCAACAGATACTTGGCTTCCTGAACAGCAAAAGCAAAATGACAGAAAACTGAATATAAGAGAAAACTCCATATATTATGTTTCTTTGCACATTAAATATAATTGTCTCCATATGCTTTCATGATGTATTTGTGATACAAACAATATTCAAAACTTGTGATGATGGCACTTCAAAGCTTTCAATCATCAATACTCAATTACTTGTCATGCAGGGTATCTTCTCTCATGCACACATTTATTTTAGATAGATAGATAGATAGATAGATAGATAGATAGATAGATAGATAGATAGACATCAGATGCAACCTAGTCACATCAACCTGGAAATAAAGATAACATCATAAATATTATGATCAACCCATTTTCTTGTCTTTAAACTGCTTTATAGAAGCTCTAGACACCTCACTAATCCCTTCAGGGTAGTTTTAGGACAAAGCTTACATTTCCCAAGTGTGCTAGATAAGCTAGCACTCTGGAAAGCCCATGGTTACTGCTGTGTTTTTCCTCTCCTGTCACAGCTTGTCCTGGCTGAGTTCCTGTGTCTGCAGATGCCTTTCAGGGTCATAGTGGTCTTCATTTTGAATGAGGTGATATCCATGCTGAGAATACTAATGCCCAACTCCCTCCCCTCCAAAGGGACTTCAGTGAAAATCAGCTTGGATTACCCAAAAGGCAAGATAAATAGAGGCTAAGGGCATTAACAAAAGTAACAACAGCCAAAATCAGAAAATTCTCTGTACATAATTTGTTACTCAAAAAATCATTGATATAATTTAATGGTGAAATTAGAATTTCTACTGGAATAGTCTGATATTTAATGTCAGAATTATTATTTTTAAGTTTCCATGTGGCAGAATATTCACAAGTTTTTCTGTCTCAGAATAGCTAAAAATCCAAAGGCATATTGATTATCACTATTGACAGCCCTATTGACATTATTACTCACTGATGTACAGGCTACAAATGTGGGCGCCCAGTTTGAAGGGTGCCAACATCTGGGCTGATGGCGTTGCCTCACGTTTGAAACCCAAGCACATAGCTGACATTTCCTGGGACTTCTTTTGTCTGCCTCTTTTTTGGAAAGATAATTCTCTTTCTCATTTCTTATAATTGGCCATTGCCCTAACTAAGACGAAGAAAACTGAATGGAAAGGCAGATTTAGGTTTGTGTGCAACATAGAGGCTAGTGGAATAGTCACCAAAGGGAGACTGACAATGCTCTTGAGAGATTCCGGCGGAAGCCCTGAGCAGTGGAGATTTAAAGGGAAGTCTCTTCACAAAAAGGATGCATTGAGCCGGGGATTTAGCTTAGCAGCGCAGCACCTGCCTGGCAAGAACAAGGTCCTGAGTTCCACTCCAAGTACAAAAAAAAAAAAAAAAAAAAAGCATTGAATTCTTGCTGTGGACTGGACTGTGAGTTCATGAAGATGGAGCCAAAGCACGTGCAGGAAATTGTATTAAAAAACACGAAGACCTTGGTCTGTGCTTCTGGTTGGTCTTTCCCTCTTAGGATAAGACGCATAGTGTGGAGAGGCACCAGGAGCTTTCAGTAACCACGTTCTAGGCAGATTCACTCCAGGCAAACTTAGACAAGGATCCCTGGAATTAGGTTCCGTATGAGAATCTTATTCTAGCAATGAATTTCTAAATATTTTTGAGCAATTCTTGTAATGAAAATAACGTTTTTATTTCGTCAAGCTCCAGGAAACACTACTATTCTTTACTCAAGTAAATGACTAATCAAGCACTGCTGTAACATTTTATCTGAGAATTATAAAATAAACATGAAGACTCTTGGAAAAGCCAAGAAACACTTAAAAACTTTCAGATAAATAAGCAAAAGTTCGCCACGTGTCAGCAATATCTGAATCATCTCTAGTCAGAGCTCGAGGGGAAACTGCAGGAGTTAGTTGATGAATGTGTAGTCTTCAACCAGCTATCCCACAAGGTCCATCATTTGATGGTACAAGGTGTTGCTGCCAATGCAGGGATCTCCTTCTAATCCCCTTCGCTCAACAGCCCTGGGTTTTACTTAGTAGGGAAATTTCCAAACCCAAGCCATAACGATTTTTTTCATTTAAAAAGCAAACAAAATGGCAAGAACGGTGACAATGAGTGCCAAATCTGCTTTGATTCTTTTTCCTGGGCCATCTGTTCTTCTCTTTGTGCTCTGTATTGTAGCATGTTGAGATCATTGAACAAGATAATGAGAAAAAGCAAAATAGACTATTGAATCCCAAGTTGCTAAAATAGCTAATTTCGTTTTTTTTTAAAAGAAATCATCTTTCAATGTAAATCTGAAAATACATATAGAAATTTTAAGTGACTTTTGTGTTATATACCCCTTCATTTGGGTAAAGCTAGTTTAGAAACAAACATAACAAAAAACATAACCAAAAAAATCACACGTTGTGAATTTTTAAAAACATAGCAGTTTATTTCTTTTTCATGTAATAGCTAGAGGTGAGTTGCCCACAGCCAGTTGGGAGGTTCTGCCATGCACATATTTTGCTTGCTTTACTGTTTGTGTTCTGCTAGGTAAGAAAACCCATAACCAGAACTGGTTGAAAAAATGAAGTATCACACACAGAAAGTTTGACTTTGTGCTCCATGAACAAATGGGAGGAAATCCAGGGTTGTAACTTCTGAAGAAGGGGGAAAGAATATTTTATGATTAGAGGAGTGTGCATGATATCTGGGCAAAGAAGAAAATCAAAGGAGTAGACAGAAGCCCTTCATCTCCTGCTATCCCTTCTCTACATTTGATAATAGCACCCCTGACTTTTACCTGGGCGTATGTATCCCTTTACCCCTTTCAAGGTATATGCCATGCCTTATGTTCTTCTATAGTTATGCAAGGTCATGTGATTACTCAAATTGATGAGGTATGTAAAACTCTAGAGTAGGCAATTTTCAGGTCATCTGTCTAAAGATGCTTACTCTCCACTGTTCTCTTTATAATGCATAGCAAAAGAGAAATTGATGTGACCATAATATAGAAGAGTTACCATCAGCCTTAAAATGTGCATCTTTGGAGTGTTGATTTATTTAACATTTTGTGAGAGTTTTAAAACATGGTATTAAGAGATAGAGTCCATGCCCCCTCTTGGAAGGGCTTGTGAGTTCTTTGGCCAATGGAAATGGAAAAGTGGTACTATGCCACCTTGGCCAAAAAAGCAATAGTATTTCCATCTGGTTCTCTCAGAAGGTTCAGCTCCAGTATGAACTCCACTAGAAGCCACCTGTTCTGCTGCCCCAGGGCCCATGGAGAAGTGGTGTGGAATGATTCACGGCCCTGGAGGAGATGAGCCTTCAATCCTCCTGCCTCAGCACAGACTAATCAGTAGATTAAGACCCAAACATTTCCTGTCCTCAGCCATATAAATCACACATTTAGGTCTCCTGAGTTGTGGCCCCAGATGTTGTGGAACAAAGAAAACAATTTCACTCTGTCCTATTCTACACTCTCTGTGAACATAATAAAATGCTGCATTTTGAGATGTCCTCATTAAACCAACTAAGCTGGTATCCTAACAAAAATGCTATGTGTAAAATAAATAATTTATGCATCAAATCCAAGCAACATAAGTTTAAAGGCCCAAAACAAGTTTGATCATTAACTAGCTTTACCAAAACAACCAGGAAATTAGGGCAGTACAGTCAACTGTTCAGATCTCTGCAACAAAATGGAAACTGTGCTGTAAGTCAACACTCCACTTGCTAGACTGATGTCACTAATACCTATACCTTTTTATCCTGTCCTCTGTAACTCAGTGCTCAGAGGTATGAGGGTAGATGAAGTATAGCATGTAGTGTATACATATATAATAAAGCTACCTTTGAAAACTTTCCTGAGAACCTTTATCTCTGGGCTGGTACATAGTTGTATGTAGGATCATTAAATAACAAACTACTTCCCTCTGAGTCTGCCCTTCAGTATTTGGACGTATGTAACGTTGATAGCCCTTATGGTCACATGATCCATAGTAACTCTCTTCTAATCGCATAAACTAACAACTCCCTTTTAAGGAGGAGTGACTCTCATCTCTGTTATTTTTCCTCTTTATCATCAGGACAGAGATGTATACTGTAAATATTATGCCATACTTTATATCTTCCCACACAGAGATAGACGTAGATGCAAAGTATAATGTAGTC
This sequence comes from Dasyprocta punctata, assembly GCA_004363535.1. Lineage (NCBI taxonomy): Eukaryota > Metazoa > Chordata > Mammalia > Rodentia > Dasyproctidae > Dasyprocta > Dasyprocta punctata. The sequence goes on along the minus strand of RJWM01029780.1, from coordinate 14,458 downwards.
ATAAGCCATGGTCCACCACACTTGGGAGAAAGAAAAAGAGGTCATAAATCAATGAAATGCTATTCAGAGATCATCAAAACATGGATACAGGACCTTGACATGTGCATTATTTAACTTCTCTGAGCCACTCTTTCCTACCCTTTCCTCTTCAACAAGAGGAGGCGACTGACTGCCCACTCCAGCTCTCCAAGAAGGGTGGTGAGGAAGACACTGCAGTGTCAGCAGTGCTGAGCTTCTCTAGTGATGAACACTAGCAGTGCTTCAACACATCTAACTGGAAATCAGTGATAACTAAGGAAACCAAACACACGATCCCTCAGATTGCACAAAGGCGAAAAAGAATCCAAACTGAAACAGTTTCTGTACCCCTTCTTTTGCTTTTATGTAGATTATATCCTGGGAGGTAATAAATTGAAGATGGAAATCTAATAGTCACACCATCTCACATTTGGATTGTCCAAAACCAGATGTAATTCCATTTCCTGTCTTCTCTATTCCCTTATGCTTCATTGACTTTCACTCTAATGCCATAGATGAAATAACGTTCCTGTGGGCCAGATTTAACTCATTTTGTTAGTCAATATAAGCTAAGCGATCTTAAAATCTTCTCCTAAAACAAGTATTCTTTTGTTCACTGGGTTGAAAATGCTTGGAAACCCAGTGAGTGTCTACAGTGAACAGGGGGAGCTTGCACAATGCAGTGTGAGGTCACTGACACGGACACAGTGGCTCCTTCTGCAGACTGGTCATCTGCCAGTGACTCGGACCCAATCTCTCAACCCCAGGTTCCCTTCCTCTGAATAGTATGCTATACTGAACCATTTCTAATATGCTTCCAGATCTAAGATTTTGCAGTTATTTTTTGTTTAAATAATAATAGTTAAAAGTGTAAGTTTTGAAGCCCACTGCCTGGAGGCAAATCTTTGTTCTCCCACTCACCATCTGTTTAACCTTGGGTGAATGATTTAACTATGTATCTTGTCTATAGTGTCTGAAAAGTGTGCACAGCATTGCCTCTGCCTCCTAGGCTAACACAAAGATGAAATGGGGCAGTTTGTGGATGTTGAATAGAAAGGGCCTGACAAATGTATGGCTCAGCTACTTAATTACACTGTATATGAAACAACTGTCCACCACCCATGTTAATTAAATGCCAGGCATTGTGTTAATCTTGGTGCATTCATTTCTTTCATTTCTTACAAGTATTTCAAGTATGACTGGGGCCCTGATGAGAAAAATAAAGTTCAAAGAACTAAAATCTTCATTTCACAAAGCTATAAGCAGATCTGATTTACTGAAAATGCTAAGACGTGTGACACATCCCAATAATTAGGATCATAGAATTACTCAAAGATGGTTAAGTTTGAATTCCTGAATTTGTCATTATGCTATTCACCTTCATTTTTAGTCCTTTTTTGGAAAGCTTTACATTTCTCATTTATTTTGGCAGTGAGAGTGACTTGTTTTGTTTTCTGGCCATTTCTGTGAAATAGTCTAAATCCCATAGCTCAACACTTTCCTTCAGGATTTTCCCAGGGGCACCTACAGAAGTAATGATTTGTGTTGTTATATTTGCCAGGAAGTCCAGATGCCAGCAATTTTTAAGTTAACTTTTTTTTTAACTAGCAGAACAATTTTTTTTTTCACTAGTCTCATTTACTTATTTTTACAAGCTGGAGATGAGAGAGAAACAGAAAGTGCTCCTGAGTCAGATGAAAGGGAAAAAAGAACATGATTAGGGTGAAGCAAAGTTAGAATTTAATAGCAAAAGACAACAGTGAGTAAAATCCAGCGAACTTGAATAACATCTCACCATATCCCATTCTTGAGCTTCCACACCCCTCACCAATCAGAGCAGCATATGTAAAATCAAGACAAGTGCTCAGCCTGATTTTTCCCACTAAGAAATTGAAGGAAATTGTAATAAGAATATCAATTGCTTTCCAATATTATTTCAGACAATACTGAAATGATATGACATTACTAATTATTTTCATTTGTTTAAGAAATGTCTGTTAGAAGCCAAGTATATTCTAAGTATCCTTCCAGACACTGGAGAAGCTGGGAGGTAAGAGTAGAGAAACCAGGGCAGAGTTTGTACTCAGACATACAACATTCAGCCTGTGATGGGAGACACCTTAAAGCCTGGTGAAAAGTTGGGCGTGTAACAGAACTAGTGATGAGGTTAGTGCTACTAGAAGGCAACGATCCCCAACATGGAAGGAAAAGCACTGTAAGAGGTGACTTGATTGTGGAAGGGTCCCTGATTAGTCTGCTGCCGTCAGTGAGAAAAGGGGAAATGGATATTCTCCTGATGTGAATTAGTCAGTGATACAAAGACCTGAAGAAGTCTATCACTAACAATGACAATTTAAATCACCCCACAGAAGCTTATGATTAATAAACATAAAATTAAATGATATTTCCTGAATATACGCCCACTGGAAGCTGGGTGATCAAATGGTTTAGCTGATGGAATCTGGCCCTGACACTCTGCAGTTCACTTCTAGCTCCTTTGCTCCTTTCCCTGGAAACCAGAGTGCTCTTCAGACCCCTCATCTCTCAGTGCCTTCCATCCCTCTGTGAAGCCTTAGCAGCGGAGTGACTGGCTCGCTCCTTCCTCGTGGACATGCTTATTCTGATCAGGCTCCAGAAGAGAGATGGTCTTTGGGGCTTTGAGACACTGATGACTGATGATGGGTCCTGGGGTCGCGGTGCAGGAGTCACGAGGCACCGAGACTCCTCTGCCCTCCTTAGAGCCCAGCATATGGGGACAACCCACACTGCCATCTCTGTCAGGTAGCCTGCATGCCAACTGCTCTCTGGAACAGTGCTGCCCAGTTGAAATCCTTTCAGCTTTCAACAGTGATTCCCAAGACGAGGCCTTTGAAAAACATACTGTAGGTGGTAACCATCAAATTCTTTCCTTTTTTCTTCTTTTTTTGGTGAAAAGGCTGAGGCAGAAATGTCAAAGAAAAGACTCCTTCAAGAGCTCTGTCACAACACTATCAGTGTCTTTTCAAACTGGCCAATCACGATGGTTGCAAAACAACTCATTATTGTTGCAAATCTTACACTTGATCACTCTTCCCCCCAAGCCCTTCATTTCTTCATCAAGTTTCAGTGCAAAGCAAAATTATTTTAGGATGCACTCAAAAATAGGCTTAAAGATTTATCTAACACTTTGCTTTTGTTCTCTCGAATGATAGTTTAAATCTTTGACCAACTGCTTTCCACGTTTCTCTCCTCGCACCAGGATGTATATTTAAAATAACATTATTTACAAAACTGTATCTTAGCAACAGTGTAACAGCACAAGAGTCTGTTAACTAAAGCAAACCAATTCTGGTCATAAACTATATAAACAAAACAACTAAATGTGATTGGTATAGTTCTCCTGTGATACTGGGAACCTGAGGTGTTATATGAGATTAAAGGGGTATTATTTAGACCTGATGTGATCCATTATTCATGTTTAATGAAAAGATGAGGGACACTTTTATTCATAATTATGGAATCACAAAATTTTAGAGCTGACAAGAATTTTGAAGGCTGCCTACTCCAAGTTCTGTGATATTATAATGGGGGAAGAAAGAAGAAAAAGAGAGGAAAATTTACTTTCCTCAAAGCACAGAGGTGTTTTCAAAAAATTCTACACATGAGAAATAGATGTATTTGCAATATGGTCAATCAGTTTCAAATCTGTGGCTTTGAAACAGAGGACAAAAACAACCATAACAAAAATCTTCACTTTTTGTGATTTAAGAATCCATAGCTTCAACTTCATAAATATGATTTTAAATAGATAAATCAGGCTATTTTTAATTACTGAAAGTTTATTTACAGTTAAGTGAAAAGAGAAACCAAGGTGTTGAGAAGTTAAACACTTCTCAAGTGAAAACTCACTCTCCCTTAAAATTTCTTAAGAGAAATTTTAAGTAAGATCTATATTTTCATTATTGTGTTTAAGATTTAAAAAAAAAATAGTCTTCCAATATTTTCACATATATTCAGACAAGGCCTGCATCAAAGTTTATTCTGCAGATTTCCAGACTCTCTACAAAATGAACTAAAGGTTCAGAAAAGGTAAGTAATGCTGATAGTGAAGTAAAAATATTCTTTCTGTGCCTATGCATCACTGACAAACCATTAAGAAATACTGCGTAAAGCTAGGGAGCATTTAAAACATTACAAATAATTAGAATAAGTCTTTGAGAGTTACAAAACATATAGAGATACAAAAGTTAATGAGGAAAATAGTTTACTGTGATTTTTTAACGGGAATAAACAATTATGCTTGATTTTCAACCAAAGAAGCAATTATACTCTATTTTTTAAAAATTGTACAATACTATTTACAGCATTTTGAAAACAACACATTGATTTTCAAAAGCATAAAACCAAGTGTTCACTGGCATCTTCTAAAATCTCATATTCCATAATTTGGGTCATATCCTTGATTTGGTTAGAGTGTAGCATATATAATTTCAAATTGTGGAATGCCCCACCTAGTTTCATAAACATTTAAAAAGCATGTGACTTATATTTGTAAACCTTGTTAGTTATTTATTTAGAAGGAAAGTGTCAGTGAGAATCAGAAAAATAGATAACTACATAGAAGAAGCACAACTAGTCAGTGATGGAGCCAGAGTAAGAATCTATTTCTCCCTAATCCTAGATCATGGGTTTTTTGCTTTGAAGTCCACTTTGGCACTCAGGTCAGTGGTCCTGCCAAGAGCGGAGCTTCTGGCTAGGATGCCCCAACATCCCACAGTCACTAATTTTTCATGTTTGAATTAAAGGCTACCTCAAGGTATAAACAATACTGCCTTCAAAAGTGGTAATAGAAACAAAAAAATAAATGTATTTCTGCTAAAAATCATTTTCTGGATCTCAACCCAGACCTACTGAATCAGAATTTTTAGAGGCTGGGCATTTTAACAAGCTTCTCAGATCATTCTCATGCCAAGTAAAGATAACACCAGGTAGCAGGATAAAGTTCAGTTCCTTTGTTGCAAATACAAGGCCATCCACATTTAGCTGCTGACTATATATTCAGGAGCTATATATCTTAATTGAAATTCCCTCCATTGAACTTTGGGCGCCAGCAAAATCTTTCTAGTTAGAGCTGTCTGGCCAAACATATTTCTTCACACCTCTGGGTCCTTACACTCAGTCCTTCTGTCTGTAGGATCTCTTTCCTCACCCATCTCCAGTTACTTGGCAAACTAATCATTCCCCAAAATAGGTCAGGTTGCTCCTACTTTTCCCAGACATCCTTCTATTCCTAGAAACAAAATCAATAGCTTTTAAAACTGCTCCTAATAGGGCCTGGAATTTGGCTCAGCAGCTTAAGCGCCTGCCTGGCAGGTGTGAGCCTGTGAGTTCGATCCCTGGTGCCGCAAAGAAAAAAAAAAAACAAAACAAAAAACAAAAACAAAACAAACAAAAAAAAACTGCTCCTAAGATGAAATGTATTCATCTGTTTATTTGCATCTTGTGCAGCATGGTGGTCTTAGCTGTCAAATACAAAGGAAAGTCACTTGAGTTGTAATTACATACAGACTTAAATTATGGAACACTATCATTTTCCAGACGATGCCATAGGTTCCAAAACAATCTATAATAGCAGTCATGATGATATACAGTGTCAAAAATATATCTTCAAAGTAAGTGGGACTCCTCCTTTTAGACAATATCTGTGTCAGTCGATATAGTATCAGAAGCTTTCTTCCTCTTCTCCTCCCTCCTTGTCCTCTTTCTCCTCACTTTTTCTTTCTATACCTTTCTCAGTTTATGTTGCTTCTCTGAATTACACACTATTGCTTCCCATGTGAACCAGCATCTTCTATGCTTTTATTAACAATATACACAGATGAGACGATTCAGAGGTGTTTTCATCTCTTGTATCCTTCATTTCTCTTTCCCTCTCTCTCCTCTCTCTCTCTCTCCTCTCTCTCTCTCTCTCTCTCTCTCTCTCTCTGTCTCTCTCTCTCTCTCTCTCTCTCTCTGTCTCTCTCTCCTTCCTTTCCCCTTACAAATCAGATAACTGCTGGCCAGTGTTATATGAATTTTCAACTCATTTCCCCTAGAGTTCTATGTTGAGTTTTAGTTGCTACACTTTTAGGAGACTGCTTAGAAAATTCCCTCAGACAGTCACTGTTTTGTTTTGTATCTTTCTGTTTTAGCCAAGGACCATTTCAAACTTCATTTTGAATTTTGATATGTGATACACCATGAGTAGAATTACCACATAATGGTCCCTAAAGCCTTTTTTTTTTTACAAACATTTATTTATGGGATGCTATAATCATGTAAATTAGATGGAAAGCAAAGAAAATGACAACAAAAAGTGCAAAATGAATGCGATGAATAGGATCCGACCATGAGAAAAACCTTTGAGTTATATGGGTATGAAGATGACCTTTGGTACTAACAAAAATAGGTCACTGGTTACTTTTGTGAGAGGAAGTTTTTTAAAAAAAAATAGTGTCAGGGAATTTAGACAGAACTAAATAAGCATTATGAAAGAGAAGAGAGGCATAATGTTAGTTTGAAGAATCAGGAAAGACTGCAGGGAAGAACTGTAAAGTTTAGGAATTTTCTTTTGGAAGTCATATTTTGCCTTTATTGCTTTATGTACTTAAATGTGAGAGATTAGTTTGCATATAACATTGCCTTAGGCTGACCTGCAATATTTCTTAAGGCACTTGACTGCTTCGTTTACAAATTTCCACAATTTTGCAAAGACATGACGCGGGTAAATTGATAAATATGATAAAGTACATATCTAAAGCTGATCAAGGTACAAGGTCATGGTTCTATTCAGCAGTCCAGGTAAACTGCACACTGCTCATTTCCTTCAGTTTCTTAAAAACAAACACAAAAGGGAAAATCCCCGGCATTGATTTTCCCGGGGAGGGGAAGATGACTGATCAGTGAATAAAAATGGATTTGCATGTAATGTATTTTCATCATTGCTTGACGATAGTTGTTGAATCTAGTGATTGGAATTGCCGTCAGTGGGACCAAGTTCTTGTGGATAGCCCACCACTTTCTCCCTGCAAGGTGCAGACTCAGGAGCGGTCCTTGACCGGTGTTGCTGCTCTCCGCAGCTGTGTGCCTGCTCTCTGCAGAGTGCCTGCCGTTTCCCATCGCGTGCGGGCGGCGGGTCCCAGGCTGCGGCAGTCTATGACCAGCACTGTGGCTCATGTCGGTCGTCAGTCATCCACTGCTGCTTCAGGTCATTCCCATTCTCTCTCTCTCTCTCCCTCTCCCTCTTCCTCTCCCTCTCCCTCTCTCCCTCTCTCTCTGCATAAACACCATCAATCACCCAATGTCTCAAGTATTTGTGAATTAGCTTAACTAATTTTAGAAATGAGAAACTAAAGGAACTCTTTGCAAGTATCAAATACAAAATTTAAGGAAAAAGCATGAACAATTTATAAAGCATGGATCTCAAAGTATTTTTTAAATTTATTTTAATTAGTACATGTTTGCATACATGTTCAAAGTCCTTGTGTGGAGTTGAAACATGTACATAACACATTTAAATTTCTTGCTTTCTCCCCTTTTAACTCAAGCCATCCAATTCCTCTTAAGAACTATTTTTTTGTAGTTTAATAACACCCAATGAAATAAGAGTGTGAGTAGTATGCATAAGAAAAACAATTCAATTTCAAGTATACGAAGTTGGTGATGATAGAAATAAAGTTAAGGCAATGCTATTAAAAAGAACACCTAAAGTAAATTTGTAAAAGCACTTTTAGAAGCATACCATTATTCCTTTGGAAACGTAACAAGCAAATCACTTTTAGTGTCAATCCTAACATGGTGTCTACCAGAGGATACATCTCTCACCTCATATATTAATAGCAATTTGGGCACCATCTTGGTCAGCTTTGGTGAAAATTCAATTTTTATAAGTATAACCTTTTCTTTAGAACATTCTTTTTATTGATTCATGCACAATTCTCTATTCTTCATTATCTGAGAGAAATATTCATTCACTAGAAAATACATTATAACTGTTCACCAGATATAACAGAAGGTTGCTTTTTGTTATTTTCCATGGAATTTTTAAAATATAAGATAGAGTTCAGTTAACTTTTCTGTATCATAACTTTTATATTTGATTTTACATTTTTTAAATGAACTGGTACTAAAGAAGTAAATAAAATTCTGCCAAGCCAAAAATTTCAATTATTCCACATCTGCAATTTAAATTTTAAAGTATATAATTTTATTTTACAATGTATAAAATAAACATTGGAGAGTTCATTTTTTCTAGTACTTTATTAAAATGTGAATGATGTGTGAGAATTTTTTTAAAAAAGCAGAAAAGGCAATGAATTAAAACATTTTTTTAAAAATTCCCTGAGCAATGTAAAGTTATAGACCTTGATACCCTCTGTAATATTTACTCTGAAAATAAAATTCTGTGAGTTGAAGAGGCTTTAATAACCTTCCAAATAAAATAATGTACAGTCATCATGTATGAGACAGAATTGGAGGAAATAAATATTTCCCTCCCCATAGCTCTCTTTAATGTGGAAACAAAAGAACATGAAAACAGTACTTTATAGTTTGTAGTAGTCCTGGTCATTTGCTAGGTGTCTGTGCATAGCACTGATGACAGGGAAGCCATGGGGGCAAGCAAAGTCTCAAAACGAGGAGTTAAGAGGATCTTCTATATCCATGTTCATCAAGGCACAGTTCACACTACCAAGTTACGGAATCAGCCTCGTTGCTTGTCAGTGGGTTAATGGATAATGAAAATGTGGTTTATATACACAACAGTGTATTACTTAGCTATAAAGATGAATGAAACTGTGTAATTTCCAGAAAAGTAGATGGTAGTGGAGACTATCATGTTAAGGTAAATAAGCCAGATGCAGAAAGACAAGCATCTCATATTTTCCCTTATATGTAGAATCTGGAAAAGAAAGGATGACATCAAAAGAAAACAAAATCCTGTGTATGTTATCTTTGATAATTAGCACATTTTCTTCATATTTTGTGGTCATGTCTTACATGGTACTTTTAATGAAGACTAAAATTTCCCAAGATGTCTGATTTTCCTTTTTTGCTGTATTTTAAGAATTATATATCATCAGGTATATGTTGATTACAAAATATGTGAAATACCATCTGATATTAAATAATTCAGATTACTGAAATCTACATGAAAGCATTACATGTCAAAACATGTGTTCCATGATGGTAAGGGATTTGCTTTGTTTACATATGTAACTCAGCTGCTGAGAACAGTTTTTGGCATATAGAGATACTCAGTAAATATTGTAGGCTGTTATGGTTTGTGTCTAGAAGTCCTCCCAAAGCCTCATGCTGTCATGTGGGACAGGCTTTTTGGAGGCTGTTGAATCTAGAGTTTATCTAGTGCTGGAATTATGGGTGTAAGTGCTACACCCTCCCTAGAGTACAACGTAAGGGACAGAAAGAGTCTTCTCTCACACTCCTCCCTTTTGCTCTTGTTGCTTTTGCTGTCTTCTGTGGCCATGAACTGTTTTTCCTTTGCTATGTGCCACTCTGGACCCAGCTGATTATGGACTGAAACCTCTAAAAACCATAAGTTAAATTAACCTTTCCTTCTTTAATTTTGGGCTTACGATATTTTGTCTCAGCAATGAGAGAAAAGTAACCAACACATAGGCATTTGTTGTTTTAAAAAATGTGATAATGCTTCATAAATTTGAAAAAGTTTCATTTGGATGTTTTACGTATTATGACCATATATGTTAAACTAAGTGAATTTGTTAAATTCGCTAATTTACTAAATAATTCAAATCAGAAGAGAAACAACTAAGTAATAAACAGAAATATAATAGTAAAGGAGTAATTTCAGAAATACATTTATTATTTATTTACTTATTTATTAATCTTACAATGTGATAAAAGTATAAAGCAACTAATGAAGAAATTACTATTTACATCTTGAAACATTTCATTATTTTCTATATATGTACTGCATATATATTACAGAAATAGATATCAAGAGGCTTCATGGATTAAAGAAATTGAATATGTCTTTACGGAAGCTCTAAATATAAATTTATATAATTGCTTACATTTTTTTCCTGCTCTAGTTAGATGTTATATTGTTTTCCTACACTGAATGAAGTTAATTTTCATCAGTATTCTTAATGTCTCAATAATTAAAGATCTAAATATTAAAGTAGTCTGAAAGCTATAGAAATTTTGAACATTTTTTGGACAATTTTTATTTTATTTTCTCCAACTTTACATTGTTTCATTAAAGGTATTTAACATTCTCCAGATCCATATTTTTCATATAATTACAAACTTGCGGAATGTATAGCCATATGTGTGTGCGTGCAGTGATCCACTCAGTGACCATTTGTTGTGTCCAGCATGATACACATAAATTCCACATCCAGACATTATCTCCAACATTGCAGTTAATATAGGAAAATGAGGAAACTATCAATGAAAGTTACATGTAATCATATAAATTATAAGTGATAGAAAATACTACAAGTTGCAATTAATGTGCACAGTGGGAACTTTACCATGTCGTAAAGATCACATAATTCTTTCATGAGTAAATAGTATAAATGACCTGGAAAAAAACAGTTTAAAATAATTCATTGGTGGTGATTGGTGTTTTATTAGTAAGAATACTTCTTCAATGTGTCTTTGCATATTTTTTGCCTTATTTAGAAACATTTTATTTATTTATTTATCTTTAGTTTTCTTCTAGATTTGTTTTTCTTTTTCATTATGGCCTTAAGGTGCATCCACTTTCCTACAAATGACTCAAATTTATCCTTCTTTATTGCAGAGAACTACTCCATTGTGTATATAAACCATATTTTCTTTATTCATTTGATGATGACAGATATATAAGCAACTTCTAAAATTGAACTGTTATGAATTATGCTGCTATATGCATAGGAATGTATATATCACTATAATACATCTTTAACTTTTTTATTTTAAAGAGAAAAAATAAAGCAAAATTACAAAACACAATAGAGGGCAACAATGGTTAATACACTGCATATTGTTATCTTTACATTAGTTACTCAGAGTACAAGATATCTGCCTTAATTGTCCAAAAATATTAGCACAAACCTTTCTTTCCAATGAACTAAGAGAAATTAGTAGTATGACTATCTTGGTATCTTTTATACATATATATATATATATATGTATATATACACTCATATATTATTTCTTTCAGCTTCTCACACTAGGGAGACAATATGACATTTACACATATGAGTCTGATTTATTTCACTTATGAGAATGGTCTCTAATTGCATCCATTTATATATAAAAATAGCAAGTTTATCATTCTTTATGGCTGAGTAGCACTCCATTATATAAAAATACCACATCTTGTTTATCCATTCTTCAGTTGGTGGGCATCTGAACTGCTTCCAAGTCTAGCTATTACAAATTGTGCTGCTATAAACATGGGTGCACATATATTGTTGTGGTACAATGCTTTTAATTCTTCTGGGAAGATATCCAGAAAAGGAATAGCTGGGTCAAATAGAATCTCTAATCCTAGATTTTGAAGAATCTCCACACTGATTTCCAGAGAGGTTGCACCAGTCTACACTCCCATTGACAGTGGAGAAGGGTTCCTTTATTCCCACAGTCCCTCCAGCATTTGTTATTGCTTGATTTCTTGATAATAGCTATTCTTTCTGGATTGAGATGGAAACTTAGTGTTGTTTTAATTCTTGCATCCCTCTAATGACTAGTGATGTTGAACATTTTTTTCATGTATTTATTTGCTATTTGTATTTCTTCATCTGAGAAGTGTGTATTCATCTCAGATGCAGATTTTTGGATTGGGTCTTTAAATTTGGGAAGTCTGAATTTTTTGAGTTCTTTATATTTCTTTCTTTCTTTCTTTCTTTCTTTCTTTCTTTCTTTCTTTCTTCTTTCTCTCTTTCTTTCTTTCTTTCTTTCTTTCTTTCTTTCTTTCTTTCTTTCTTTCTTTCTTTCTTTCTTCCTTTCTTTCTTTCTTTTTATTTTTATTTTTGTACCGGGATCAAACTCATGACCTTGCACTTGCCAGGCAGGCACTTAGGCTGCTGAGCTAAATCCCCCGCCCATCTTTATATGTTCTTGATAGTAATCCTTTGTCAGAAGAACAACTGGCAAACATTTTTTTCCATACTGTGGATTGCCTTTTCACTCTGCTGGTGGTTTTCTTGCTGTGCAAAAGCTTTTTAATAAGATGAGATCCTAGTTGTTGATTCTTTGTGACAATTTGTGTGCAAGATCATTAATTCTTTGCAAAAGATATTTAGGAGGAGGTTAGGTCAGATGGAATTTCTATTTTTTAAAGGAATCTCCACACTGATTTCCATAGTGGTTGTACTAGTTAATATTTTTACCAACAACATAAAAGGGTCCTCTTTTTCCTGTAGGCTCACCAGCGTTTGACTTTATTTCACTTCTTAATGATAGCTATTTTTTCTGGTGTAAAATGGAATCTCAGTGTTTTAATTTGCATTTATTTAATGACCAACAATGTGAAACATTTTCTCACATATTTATTGATCATTTGTACTTCTTCTTCTGAGGAGTATATATTTCTTTTTAAATTTTGTTTTTTTTAAATTTTATTGGTATATCTTAGATATAGATATTCATAACTTTCATAATAGGCAATTTGTACCTGTAGACAATATATCATGCTTCTTCTTTTCTCCCCATTCCCCTTCCTACTGTCCATTTTTAATTGAATCTTTTATTTGGACAATTTATTTGAGTTCTTTATATATTCTAAACATTAGTTCTCTATCCGAAGAGTAGCTGGTGAACATTGTTTCCTATTCTGTAGGTTGTCTCTTCACTCTATTGATTGTTTCCTTTGTGATGCAGAAGTTTTTAATTTGATACAATCTCATTTGTTTATTATTGATCTTATTTCTTCTGCAATTGGGGTTTTGTTCAGAAAGACTGTGGCTATGCTCAAATCTTCAGGAGTTTTACCTATTTTATCTACCAGCAGATTGTTTATGTTTAGATATTTATATCTGTGATCCATTTTGATTTTAGTTTACTGCAGAGTGAGAAACATAAGTCTAGATGCAATCTTTTGCATGTTGTTTGCCACTTTTCCAAGCACCATTTGTTGAACAGGCTGTCTTTCCTCCTGCGTATGTTTTTGGTCCCTTTGTCAATGATGAGACAGATAAATGTGCCTGGGGTTGTTTATGCACGCTGTATTCTGTTTCACTGTTGCACATTTCTGTTTTTTCTGCCATGCAGTTTTTACTACTGTGGCTTTTTTTTTGTTGTTGTTGTTGTAATATAACTTCAGGTACAGATTTGTGAGTCTTCCAACTTTGCTGTAGTTACACAGGATTGCTTTTGCTATTCTGGATCTCTTCTTGTTCCATGCAAGTTTTAGGTCATATTCTCTAATTCTGTGAGGAATGTTATTGAGACTGTATTAAATCTGTTTTAAATCAATTTTGAAAGTAGGACCATTTTGACAATATTGGCTCAGCCCATCCAGTACTAGAAAATATCTTTACATTTTCTGGTGTCCTCTTCAATTTCTTTTGTCAGAGAATGATAGTGCTCACTGTAGAAGTCTCCTTTCACTTCTTCAGTTAGGTAAATTTCTAAAAATTTAATTTGCCAGGTGTCTGGACCTCAGGTCTCAGAGAAACTCAGTTTTGTTGCTGATTGCTACAATGCTGTTTTGATTCTCTTAGCTTCTTAAAATACATAATACATTGTCATTATCTGAAGTCATCATACTGATCCAGGTATGGTAGTGCACACCTGTAATCCCAGCACTCAGGAGGCTCAGGCAGGAGGACTGCCTTAAGTATGAGGCCGGCCTGAGCTACATAGTGATTTCAAGGCCCCCCCAAATGACAGAGCAAGACCCTGTATCACAAAAAAATAAAAAATTTAAAACAATTTAAAAACAAAAAAATATAAAGCCATCATTCTCTTCAATAGCATACCAGAAATTATTTATTTCACCTGACTATAACACTACTCACTGATTAACTTTTTCCCACCTCTCTCTCTCTCTCTGAGCTCTTTTAATTCCTCCAAAATGATCAAACAATTGTTCCAAGTTAGAAATTTAAGTTCATTTCAAAAGCATGTTTGTTGTAAGGTGAAAGCTGTTATAAACTGATTAATACGCTATCTCCTTCCCCTAAAATTGAAAGATAAAGCAGAGACAAAGACAGATGCATCTCACCTGGGAAAGTTAGTAAAGAAATGTTATGAGAGAAAATACATGAAAACTGAACAGTAAAGGGTGTTAGATATAAATGATCATTAGTAAAACCCCAGGAAGGAAATATAATTAACTTTGCTGACCTGAACTATTTGGTTCTGTAGTGCTCTGTTAATTATAGTTTTGTAGTCTAGTACCTTGGAGTCTAAAGGAATCTTTACAATTTAGAAAACTATTCATTGCAAGGCA
>RJWM01029779.1:0-24072 GCA_004363535.1 Dasyprocta punctata | reverse complement strand
AAAAAAAAAAAAAAAAAAAAGAAATAAGGAAATAAAAATTGAATACCTGTAAGATCATACAAAGAGAAACAATATAAGTTGATAGGTGTCAACAAAAAAGGAGGCAACACAAATTACAAAAAACTACTATTTGCATAAGTAATAGCAGAAATTTCCTAAAATATAGGAAAAGAACCTGACAAACACATAAGCAAGGCATATAGAACTCTAATTAGAAATAACAAAAATAAATCTACACTTTGACATATAAGAATCAAGATCCCTGAAATTCAGCATAAGAATAGAATACTAAAAGCTGCATATAAAGGAAAGGCTATCCAAATCATGGCAGACTTCTCACGATAATCAAGTCAAGAAGAGCATGGTATGAAATATCTCAAGTATGTAAAGAAAACAACTTCCACCCCAGATTGAGGCACCTTGCAAAATTATCTTTCAAAATCAATGGAGAAAAAAGTTACTTCTATGACAAAGAACAATGGAAAAACTTCATGACCACCGAACTATCTCTACAAAGAGTACTGAAAGTTATTCTAGGAAGAGATAACAACAAGCAGGACAAGCAATTAAACAATGAGGAAAAGTAGGAAATGACAGCAGAAAGATAACATGACAAAGATAAGCCAATATACATCAGTTGTAACTGGTAATTTAAATGGCCTCAATTCACCAATCAAAAGAAACAGATTAGCAGAATGGATCAACAATCAAAATCCAAAATATGCTGTATACAAGAAACACATTTAACTCAAAAGGAAATTCATAGACTGAAAGTTAGAGGATGAAAAATTAACACTCAATACAATAGGGACCTAGAAAAAAACAGGGTAGCTATTCCATTTGCAGATCATGCGAACTTCAAACTAAGAATGATCAAAAGATATAAAGAAAGAAGGTCACTATACACTTGTTAGAGGAAAACTTCAAGAGGAAGAGATAACAATCATAAACATATGCACCAAATATGGGAGCACCCAACTATGTAAGACAAATATTAGTAGACATAAAAAAATCAAATAAAGCCGGGCGTGGTGGCGCACGCCTTTAATCCCAGCACTCGGGAGGCTGAGGTAGGCGGAGCATTGTGAGTTCCAGGCCGGCTTGGGCTACAACGCGAGCGTAAGGCCGGCCTGAGCTACATAGTGCGACCCTGCCTCAAAAAAAACCAGGACCGGGAGTTTGGCTCAGTGCCTTAAGTGCCTGCCCTGGCAGGCGCGAGGTTGTGAGTTCAATCCCCGGTGCCGGAAAAAAAAATCAAATAAATAATAATACAATTATAACAAGCAGCTTTAACACCACATTGTCACAAACAGACAGATCGATCAGTCAAAAATCAGCAAAAAAAAAAAAATATCAGAAATGAATCAAACTTGAAAACAAATGGAGTTAGTAGACATGTACAGGATGTGCCACCCAAAAATATCAGAATACACATTCTTCTCAGCTGCACATGTGATGTTCCCTAAAATACACCATATACTAGCCCATAGAACATGCTTAAGAAATTTAAAAGGAATTGAAATTATTCCATGTATATTATCTGACCATAGTGCAATGAAATAGGAAATGAATGACAAAAGAAACCACAAAAACTCCATAAACACATGGAAATTAAATAGCACCCTAATGAACAACCAATGAGTCACATATGAAAGTAAACAAGAAATTAAACAATATTTACAATCAAACAAAAACTCAAATACAACTTACCGGAACCTGTGGGATGAAATGAAAGCAGTTCTCAGAGGGAAATTTAGAGTGGTAAATTCTCATATCAGGAAAACAGAATAAGCACAATAAACAAACTAATGCTGCACCTCAAACTTCTAGAAAAAGAAGAACGAGTCAAATCCCAAGCCCAAGATGGAAGAAATTACAATGATCAGAGCAGAAATAATGCAATCGAGACTAAGAAAACAATACAAAGAATTAATGAATCAAAAAGTTGGTTCTTTCAAAGAATAAATAATATCAGTGAACTCCTAGCCAACCTTATCAAAAAAAGAAAAGAAAAAACTCAAATTCACTCAATAATGAATGAAAAGGATGAAATCACTACAGATCCTGTGGAAATACAGAAGATCATCAATAACTACTTTGAAAACTTTTACTCTCATAGGATGAAAAACAGAAGAAATTGACAGATTCCTAAAAACATATGATTTAGTAAAGATGGATCAAGTACATAAAAAACTTTTGAATAACCCCATATCAGTTAAAGAAACTGGAAACCTAATTAAAAGCTTGCCAGCAAAAAAACTGAGGTCTGGGTGGAGTCACAGTGGAATTCTACAAGAAATTTAGCCAAGATTTAATACCAATATTCCTCAAACTCTTTAATGAACTTGAAAGGGAAGCAATTATTCCTAATTCATTCTGGGAGGCAAATATTACCCTGATACCAAAACCAGAGAAAGACCCAACTAAAAAAAAGAACTACAGGTCAATCTTCCCGATGAACATAGATGGAAAAATTCTCCATAAAGTACTAGCTATCAGAATCCAGTAAACCACCAAGAAGATTATATACCACGACCAACTGGGATTAATTCCAGGAATGCAGGGATGATTCAATATATGCAAATCAATAAATGTAATATACCAAATCAACAGAGCCAAACATAAAAATCATACGATCATCTCAATAGATGCAGAAAAAGATTTGAGAAAGTCCAACACTCATCATGCAAAAAACCCTACTTAAAATTGTAATAGACAGTCTTTACCTCAATCTGATAAAAGTCATCTATGACAAACCAATAACCAACATCATACTAACTGGTCAAAACCAAAAAGTTTTCACTCTAAAATCAGGAACAAGACAAGATTGTCCACTATCACCTCTCCTATTCAATATAGCTCTGGAAACATTAGTCACAGCAATTAGACAAGATGGAGAAATAAAAGGAACAAAGATAGGAAAGGAAGAAGTTAAATTATTATTTGCAGATGTCATGATACTCTACATAGATGACCCCAAAAACTCCAAGAACAGACTTTAGATTTAATAAACAAATTTGGCAGCATAGCTGGTTATAAAGTCAATACTCAAAATTCCTATACACAAACAATAAACTCTATTACAGACAAATTAGGGAAACCATGCCCTTCACAATAACATGAAAAAAATGAAACACTTAGGAATCAATCTAACAAAAGAAGTGAAAGATTTACATATTGAAAATTACAGTACTCTGAAAAAAGAAATAGAAGAGGAATTCAGAAAATGGAAAGATATCCCTTGTTCATAAATAGGAAGAACCAACATTGTGAAAATGGCTATTCTCTGAAACCGTTACACAGATTTAATGTAATTATGATCAAAATACCATTAGCATATTTCACAGATCTAGAGAAAGCATTCCTAAAATTCATATGGAACCATAAGAGAATAGAAAAGGTAAATTCTAGACAACAAAGGCAAGGCAGGAGGCATCACAGTCCCAGACTTACAATTACAGTATAAAGCTGCTATAATAAAATCTGCATGGCAAAAATTGGCTGAAAACAAAACAAAACAAAACAAGACAAAACAAAACAAACCAGACCCAAGGATCAATGGAAGAGAACAGAAGATACACACACAACTACAAGCACACTAAGCTACCTTATCTTTGACAAAGGGGCCAAACTTGTTCACTGGAAGAAAGCCTTTTTAATAGGTGGTTGTGGAAAAACTGGCTTTCTGCATGCTGAAGACTTAAACTAGAACCATACCTATCACCATGCACTAAACTAAAGTGAAAATGGATCAAAAATCTAAATATTAAAAGAGAAGCACTAAATTAGCTGGAAGGCAAAGTAGGTAGAAATCTCGAGGACACAGGGGTAGGCAAAGAGCTCATGAACAAAACCGAACTGCATGGGAAGTACTTCAACTTACTGTCCCTCAGACAAAAGAGTTATTTAGAATTTATAAAGAATTGAATAAAATCAGATCCCTCAAATTTAAAGACTCAATCTGAAAATGGACATCTGAGATGAATACACAATTCTCAGATGAAAAAATACAAATGGAAAATAAATATATGAAAAAATGTTCAAGATCATTGGTCATTTGGGAAATATAAATTAAAACTTCACTGAGATATCGTATCACTCCACGAAGAATGGCTAACATCAATAAATTAACCAATAACAAATGCTTTTGGGGTTGTGGGGAAAAAGGAACACTTCTCCATTGTTGGTGGGAGTATAGACTGGTACAACCACTGTGAAAATCAGTGTGGAGATTCTTTAGAAAACTAGGATTAGAGGTTCCATTTGATCCAGCTACTCACCTTCTGGGTATTTTCCCAGAAGAATTGAAAACATCATACCACAGTGATATATGTGCACCCATGTTTATAGCAGCACAATTTGTAATAGCTAAATCTTGGAAACAATCCAAATGCACATCATCTGAGGAATGGATAAAAAATATATGGTATTTTTATACAATGAAATACTACTCAGCCATAAAGAATAATAAACTTGAGGCTTTTTATAAGTAAATGGATGCAGCTAAAGCCATACTCATAAGTGAAATAAATCAGACTTGCATGTGTGAACACTGTATTGTCTCACTAGTGTAAGAAACTGAAAGAGTAAATAAGATCCAAAAGTTATAATAGATATAGTAAAAGGGAAACAAACCACTCAAAGGGAAATTATATCGTTTGTTCAATCTTACACACCTATATATGGTAACCTGAGCAACTATTTCCAAAATAACAATATGCAACATAACAACTGTTGCTAAATTCCTATCATCTTGTTTTCAAATCCTGTATCAGTATTGTTTTTTGTTAATGTTGTCATTTTGCTTTTGTTGTTGTTTTCTGGTTGTTTACTTCTTGATTCTTCTGTTTTTATTCTCTTTAAAATAAAAAAACAATCATGGGTAATATGGCAGATATTGTATTCTGCCCTATCATGGCTGCTATAAAGTGTATTAAAACTGGAACCTAACAACTATTTTGGGGAGTTTTTGCCATTTTGGGTAACTTCTTTGACTATCTGTAAGATCTTTTAATCCTTGGGTGGCTAGATTGCGATTTATTGCACTGGGTAACAAACATATATGATGTAGAGCCTTATTACTTAAAAAAAGTCATGATAGAGTGATTACCTTTTACTTGTAGCACCTTCTTTAATATTTTAAGCTTATTAATATACTTTATAAATCTCTTTATAAAATATGAATTGCAAGGTATTCAAAATTTGCTACGCACTTTAAAGATAATCATGTGGATTATTGTACTTACTTTGAGCTCAGCTTATGTGTTATCTACAATGAATTCATATATACAATGAATTTGTATATAAGAGAAAAAAGACACATAAAAGAAAGACAAAAAGCAAAAGAGACAAATGACAACAGCGAATCCACAACAGTAACATTATAGGTTTACAAAACAAGATGATAGGAACTTGACAATGGTTGCAATATTGCGTATCGTTACCTTCAACATGGTTGTTGACATTAACAGATATAGACATGCAAAATCGATCTAATCCATATATAGTCCTTTTAACAAGCATGGGTGAGAATAACATCTACTTTTTGGGAGCCAAGTATATATAGAAATTGAGAGATTATTGTACTCACTGTAATAATCTTTGTAATTTAACAGGGAAGTATGAGAACTAAAGGCAAGTAAGTATTACAGGATTTTCACCAAAAGAAATCTACTAAATATAATAAATACAATACATATTATTGCTCAATAAAAGTTACTACAAAAATACATTTCATCAAATGCTATTAAAGACAAATCAAACAAAAAATCCATTAAAATAAACAAAATCTGACTCATCATCAAGCATCATCACTTTACTTATGTGTCATCACAGCTCTAAAAGTGAAGTGACTAAAACTGAAGCTACTGTCATCCAACTCAGCTTAGACTTTCTACTGGCCCAGAACAAAGTTCTTTCATAAGAACTAAGTAACAGGCAACAACTCTTGCAGCCTCAGTAAGCAGTGTGTATTCATCAAAAAAAAATTCAAGTCTCATCCCCTGGTATAAGCTCTTGAGATTAATTATCTATGAGGCCTGAGTCTATCTATTCAGCAGGCCCATCAAAAATTAAAACAAAAATTGAACTTCAAACAAATGCTCCACTCCAAAATGGACCTCACTTACAGTGATTCACTATAGCCAAAATAGCAAGCCATACCTGACACTAGCCTTGGTGACAGAACCTGAGGGGAGTCTGATAAACAGGGATAAAATTAAAACTCCCAATTCACTAGAAGTCAAATACGCAATCTCAGTTATGATGTGCAAGGTGTACAAAGCTGAGCTCTAGGTAATGGTTATATAATCGATATGGACATTCAAACTCTGGAGTCAGACTGTCTAGGTACTTTTCTTAATTATGCCACTTATTAGTTGTGTGACTTTGTTTCAGTTCTCCAAACCATAAAACAGAGATGATAATTTGGGTGCTACATGGATTGAATGAGTTGATGCATATCAAATGCTTACTCCGTGCCAAACACATCTTTACTGTTCAATGCATTATAGCTTTTATTAGGTACCTAATAAAGCTTTTACTATTACTTTCTGTAAACAAAGGAGACATGTTTATACAGGTTGTACAATCTGTGTGATGTTTGCAGGTTACCTTGCTTTGCCTGTGTGATTAAATGGTCTCTTAGTATTAAAAAATCTGGAGTTTCTTCTAATAGACTTTAAGCAACTTCAGCAGCTGGTCAATTCAACTACCTCCCACTAAGAAAAATGAAAGAGTTTTAAGAAAACGGCACATCCTGTCAGCAGTAAACATAGGTCTACATATTTATTCCTCAACCATTTATGGAACTAGGTTTACTGATACAAGATATAGTTTTGACCATCATGGATATAAAAACAAGACAAATTCTGTCATTACTGTCCTATAATTTAGTGTGAGAAAAAGACAATAAATGAGAAAAAAACTGTAGATAGTGTTATGTTTTCTGAAAACAATTAATACAATAGCAAGAGGGTGATGCATGGCTTGGATACAGACAAGGTAATCAGAAACAATCTCTTTGAGGAACTGGGACTTGAATTGAGCCTTGATTAAGAGAAACTGACCACAATGAAGATGTGATAGAACAAGCCAAGCAGAACAAACAACACATAGTAAAAACTGGCTCTGTATTTGAAGGAGGGAGGGAAGAAGGGAGGGAGGGAGAGAGAGAGGAAGAGAGAGAGAGAGAGAGAGAGAGAGAGAGAGAGAGAGAGAGAGCTAACAAAGTTACAAAGGTAGAACACAGGGAATAAGTAGAAATATATTACAAAATGAGGTTACAGAAATAGTCAGTGATCTGGTCATGCAGGATTTTGAAGTCCAGGGTAAGGATCTTGAATTTTATTCTATCTATCAAGAGAAACCACCGGAAGGTATTGAGTAGGGTAGTGATGTAATAAGATTTAAATATTTATAAAAGATGGGCCTGTCTGCTCTGTGAGAACTGTTAAAAAAGTCAAAAGTAGAAGACAAACGACCAGTTATTTCTGCTGCAGACTAAGAGATGATGGTGACCTGATTGAAGACAGCAGCAATGAAGATGAAGTGAAGAGACTGAAGACAGATTTAAGACATAAAGCTAACAAGAATCGTTGATGGTTTGGACACAGAAGTGAGATATTCTCCTGAGAAGAAGTCTATGCTAATCTATATATTTATAAGAAGAGTAACTAGCTTGAAAAGTGCAACAATCAAATAAAACTGCTCAAATTGAATAGTCTTCCTTCACAGGTACTGCTCTGAAGCAATACGCCAGAAGTACTGACACTCCATCTGGAGGTTGTTATTAGAGATACCTGTTACCAACCTGAAGAACAACTATCCCTTGGTCTTTCATGAAGATTACTAACTGGGAACTATATTTTAGATATAAGGGCGTAATGAACAGAATTAGCTTCTGTGCCTTCAAGGAGTTACCATGATCTTGGAAAAACAGAACTCTCAATAATTCAAGCAATTATTTGGCACAAGTGTCTGAGTCCAGTGAGGCTTCTCATGCAGATTTCACACTCAAGGAAAAGGTTGCAGACAGATGGAATGCCCTTTAGGAAGTGATGTCACTCTTAGAAACCACAATCTCATGCTTAACTTAGAAAAAGCTGTCAAAAAGCAACACATAGCCTTCAGAAAATTCACTTCCAGAATTGGTCTCTGTTTTATAGATTTCAGCGATATATCTTGCCTCCTCTGATCTTTGTCACATTCTGTAGATGATACATTCATTTTATCAGGTTTTCCAACTGTCATTAAATTTAACCTTCTACAGGAAGATCACAATGAAACTCATGTTTTGGTGACAGAAACAGATCTATATTAATAAGAATACCATGGGTCTAGAATTAATTAGCATAAATTATTGAACATGAACTTATCATTGAATCATTAAAAAATAAGGACTTTAAAACATTGGGAGTAAACTTACATGCTTGGGTCATATGCTAGGCTCCAAATATATAGATCATGTGCACAGTGGCTTCCTGCTTTACACAAGGGCCACAATGAACTCAATGAATTTTTCAGTACAGCTTATCACAATGGTGTTAAAAGGATTTCTAATGGAAGTCACTGGTTCTTCCTGACTACTCTTTAAACATAATGCCAATTAAACTCTTAGTAACACTAAACTTTTCAGCCTGACACACAGGCTAACACATCATTTTATTATTTGCTCTTTTAAATTCGAAGAACTTCTCAGTTCAAATTTTTGGGATATAACAAAACAAAAATATAATAAGCTATATTTGACAGCTTTGTCATTGCTAGGACACCACATAGACACCTACAACATAAAGGAAGAAAGTTTTAGTTTAGTTCATGGTTTTATGAGATTCAGTACATGGGTGGCAGGGTCCAAGCCAGAAATCTCATAGCTAATGTGCATGGTGGACCAAATCTGCTTAATTCACTAGAGCAAGAAGCATAGCAGGGGATAGTGTTAGGGAGCAATGGGTGAGGGACCATATATAATACCCAAGGTTAGTTCTTCATGACCCATGGGGATATACCCAGGGGTATGCTTTATTTTATTTCATTTTTTAATTGTTTTTTTTTTTTTCTTTTTGGTACCAGGGATTGAACTCACAACCTCGTGCTTGCCAGGCAGGTGCTTACACCGCTGAGCTAAATCCTCAGCCCAAGGGGCATGCTTTACTAATCTGCTAGGAGTTTCTTAATCCAATGAAGTTGACATAACAGGAGTAACGGTCATATAATCCCACTTAAATTTCCCTGTGAGATGTCCTTTGATCTCCTTTCTTAGCCCTTTGCTCTGGTATAATAGTCTGCAAGTGATATACTCTTTTCTGGTTTAACTAATTCATATTTAAATCTTTCTTACATTTTGCTGCTTTTTTAAAACCCAAACTGCAAAAGTGATAAAGGTATCCAATTTGAGTCCAGAGAAAAATGTGCTCCTCGCTTCATTTTTAATATCCTTCATGGTTATATCCAGTATTTTAGGGGTATTTCTAAATACACACAAAAAAATAACATCTTCAGGAAGGCCTATGGACTCCTAGATCCCATTCACAGGTTGAAATATACATACAGAAATCATTTTCTTAGAGCTACAACCACACATGTCACTTTCCTGATTTTTTCACATGTCCTTCATGAAACAGTTCTTTAGCTAATATTTCTCAGTTTAGAAATTTACTATCTAGGGTCGGGAGTTTAGCTCAGTGGCACAAGCGCCTGCATGGCAAGTGCAAGGTTGTGAGTTTGATACCTGGTACAAAAAAAAAAAAAAAAAAGAAAAGAAAAGAAAAAGAAACTTACTATCTATATCTATCTAAGTGTCAACTGTAAACTAGAAAGGACATTAATAGTAAGATGCAAAGTTACTATCCTGGCTCTCAAATCATTCATAGAAATGTTAATAAAAACAAACAAAATGAACATAAATTCTCAGTACAGTCAACTGTAAAAATTTTTGCAAGTAAAAGTTCATTTAAGCCATGTACTTATTTCCTTCCTCTATTGTGATTAAATCTCTATGTATAACTAAACCTTACTCCCAAATCCACTGTGAGACTGTATACTTCTGAAAGCAGTCTTTGGTATAAAACTCTTATTAAAAACTTTCTGAAAATCATTGACTCCCTCCTATTCACACCTTACTTAACTGCCTCAAAAACCTCTGTTAGACAGCTAGGGTATAATCATCTCACAAAAATTGTGTTCTTTCCTCTTGTTAAGCACATGAGACAAATGACATAAGTGTAAGAATTAGAGAAAAATTAATTTAAAAAGAATTAAATATATATTGAATATTATATAAAACTATATTATTGTATTAAGCATATTAAATTTAATAAAAATACATGCTAACTATGTAGGAAAAGTACAATAAGGGAATTTAGAGAAAAATTAACATGTATTATTGGAGTAGGAGTTTTAGAATTCCAGAATGAATGGAAACCTTTAAAATGAGTAGATCACTGGCTGTGGTGGTACATGCCTATAATCCCAGCACTCAGGAGGCTGAGGCAGGAGGATTGCTGCAAGTTCGAAGTCAGCCTACATAGTGAAACCCTGTCTCAAAAAGATAAAAATAAATAAATACATAAATTGATAGGCCAAATTTCTCTTACATATCATCAGAGAAGTTAAAGCACTTGCCTATAAGCACATAGCTTTAGTATTCACAGGAAGTGGAAGATCTGACAACTGGTCTGAATCAAGACTTGAGGAAGCAAATGTTAGACAGCTGCAAGATGGGAAGAGATTTTAGAAAGCAAGAAAAAATGAGCAAAGTTAGAAAGGTGTTAATGTATGTGAATATCTGAATGCATGAATGTGTATATGGATTGGGGGATGACAGGGAGAAGATAAAGACCAAAATCATTACAGAAGGGGTATTAAAAGGTAGGTAGAGGAATCTGGATTTGCCACTGGATGTGATATGTCAGCATGCTGAGGTAAGGAGGTAGATACGGGAACAGGAAGGAAGCTATGCACTAAAGCATGAATTATTGAATTATTAAGTCTTAGGTGAAGGCAAAAGAATGGAAACAAAGCAAAGTGTAAGTGCAAGAGAGTAAACGGACATGACACATTAATTAGGACAAAATCAAAGATTAACCCTGGTTTCTAGGCTCTCAAATTGTGAGATGAAAAACAGCACCAGGATGCTTTTGGTTTCTCTATGGGAATTAAACCCAGGGTTTACATATTGAGCTACATCCCTAGTAAGTTTTTCATATCTTTTTATTAGTACATGTTTATAGTATACAATGTTTAAATTCCTTTTGTTAAATTGGTACATGTACATAATACATCTTAATTCCTTTTTTAAATCCCCTTTCTTCCTTTCTCCCTGCACCCAAATCTTGATTCCTTTCTTTCTTTTTTTTTCTTTTTTTTTTTTTTTGGCACACATTTGCAGTACGTAATGTTTACCCTCCTTGTGTGAGGCTGGTACATGTATATAACACATTTGAATTTTGTTTTTCATCCTCTGTCTCTCTCCTCTCTCCCCTTTCCCTCCATCTCTTGATCCCCTTCCCCCTTTGCACCCTCAGCCCTTCCCTTCCTTTCTTTCTTTCCTTCCTTCCTGTTTGTCGTTCTCTTTCTTTTTTATTTTTTTAAATTTGAAACAGGGTCTCAATAACTTACTGTGCTGCACAGACTAGGCTTAAACTTTCAGTCCTGCTGCCTCAGCCTCACAGAGTGCAAGGATTACAGGCATGCACCACCGTACTCAGCTCAACTGCAGACTTCTGAGGTGGTATATTCATGATAAAAATATACTATCATAGTTGCTATTGATCTCAATGCAATGAAAAAGCATTTGAAAATAATCAGAATGAATTGTTTACAAAAACTCAGTTTGGTGAAAGATACTATCCTAAACAAAAAATGTTGTTTACCTATAGCAAGGAGTTGCCAACTGGTAGTCTAGAGGATAAATTCAGGCAATAGATATATATTATTTGTTTGACCTCATAATTGAAAGAAAAATTACTTTTGCACAAATAAACTGGATATCTGGCTTCTCTGAAAAAGAGGATATTCTGGGTCTAAGAACACTAGGCCTGAAGTCAAGATATTTGCTCTCATAGTAGCTATTCCCTTTGATGGGTCATGTGCTTTTTAGTTGATATTATGGTTTATACATTGTGCCAATCTGAGAAGTCTAGAAGCTTCATTAAGTAACTCAACAGCTCTACATCCTGGGGTGTGGAACACAAGCAGTTACCTGTTCACTGTGTGAATCTGAGAAGGTCAGAAGTTTAACTGAGAGACTCAGCAGGGAGCCAGGGTTCTTACTTTGTAAATATTCTCATCCTGTGCAAAGGAAGGCAAGGAGCTTTGTGAATCCTACAGGGTGGGTGACCTGTGTACAATATAAGGGGGAAAAAGAGGCTTGTTCTTGTCCCCTTTTGTTCTGGCTGCTGCCTTGAAGTGTTGCCCTGGTGTCATGCCACCCTGCCTTGGAACCAGCCGAATGAGGACTGAAACCTCCAAGAACTGTAAGAAATAAACCTTTCCTTCCCTAATTTTGGGTGTCAGGTGTTTTGTCTCAGCAATGAATGAAAAGTAACTAAGACAGTTGACCTTGTTTTCCTCTATACCTTACTATCATCTTCCAGTTCATTTAACTTCCTTTCCACAGCCTGCCTGTAGGCATTTGTGATTGCAATTTCTATGCCTGGGTTGTTTACTCAGTTTTATTTCTAAATTTTTATTTATCTTGTCACGAATGTTCCATGTTAGAGAATGGTTAGGATATTATATACTAAAATTTAAAACATGGTGCTTCTAACAGAATGCATTAGTCAAAGCAGCAAAATGCAAACATTAACAAAAATGGTAGAATTCTGCAAATGTTCATTGATTTCTTTGGATTTAGATGATAGTGAAAGAGAGAAAGGTATTTGATCTCAGGTGGCTACAATTTAAACTAGTACAGTGTTTCCATTTCTAATCTACTGTAACAAGTAAAAAAGGTATACTATGAATTTAGAATTATGTCCACCTTATTATTTAGGTTAAAAAATATATAGCCACGAGATGAAAGTCAGTGATAAAGGACTTTAAACCTTATGCATGCTGAATTCATCTTACTTAGCAGGTTCACAAATTTTATACTTCAGTTATGTCCCATTTAATATCAAGATAGTCTTCAGTTTTCAGAAGTTTAGGAAAGTTTTGAAATTAACACAAAGGGAATACAAATTTGGTGGGGGATGGGGGAGAGATGATCATTTATTTGACATTAATATCTGGGTCTGACTGATCACTCAATGACTTTTTTCACTTGTGGCTATGTCTTTCTTTTGTCAAAATTAAGAGTTAAAAAACAAAACCTCACTTTCAAGAATACAAAACAAAAAAACTATTTTGCACATTAATTTTAAAAATGAGAACTTGTTTTATAATTTTACATAATCTTGGACTTTTACAAAAATGAGTTCACTTTATTTTAAGAGACTGACAGTGTGGAATGCCTGACTGCACAAAGCTGTCATGGGAACTCATCTTAAGTATTATCAATTATATGACAGGACTGACTAGTCAAATGAATCATTCCGAAATACCTGCAACAGTAAAAAAATACAAGGCTCAAGACCAAGAAATTTCCCACTTGTCCCATTTTAATTAAAGCTTAAAAGAACATATGAATCCATATAAATTGTTTCTGGGAAAGATGAAGTACTGAGTTTAATTAGATTTTTTTTCTATTTGTTTTACTTCTTAAACTGCCATTTCAGCTCACTGTTTATAACAAGCTCAAGGAAAATTCTAAAAAGCGACATAGTATCTATACAGTATATATTTTAGGTAATTGCGCATATCTGGAGTACAACCTAACTTTTTTGTTGCTATTAACCTCAAAGAACACACATTTAAGCCCATACAATGGTAACTAATTGAGCGCTGCTTCCAATAATGCATCACATTTTATTGAAAGAGAGCATATTGATCAACTTTGCCCCAGTGACATTAAATTGTATTACAGATAAATTAAGAGTTGTGAAAGATTTTGGCTGGTAGCTTCCATCTTATATAGGCTTTTAAAAAAGAGCAACTTTATTTTTTTCATAGGAATCACCAGTTTTCATTTTTTTAAATACAGTTGCAAACAGTAGGACCCATTAATAGTTGAACTTTTGACCGTGGTAGTCAAGATGATTTATGAGTTTGTATACAATTTGATTATTCTATTAATTCTGCTGATACTATTTTGGCTAATAAAGTGATGGTCACATCCAAAATAAATATTCATTACATTTCACAGAAAGTAACTGCCTCCAAGTAGTTTTCTTTAATTAAAAACTAATATAACAAGAAGAATAGAGGCTTCAGGTTTACTGCATCTGTTGCTACAAAAGAAGTATACTGTGTATACCCAAGCTAAACAATTCAACATAGCAGAAAAAGCCTCTTCAACCAATACTTTCATATTTAAAACATAAAAATTATGTTACACATATTTATTTCTACTCATCTTAATATTATAAAAATGAAAACTGAATGGTACTAATACTTTAGAAATAAAAAATCAACAAAAGAATATTTAAAAGTATTTTTCAAATCATACATGTATAGCATTTCATTTATCAAATTATATACATGAGATTTTGTACATGAAAAAGGAACAGTAGGTCTTTGCCCTAACCAGCATTTTTTTCCTAAAGGTGGCAAGAGACCATCTCTTCCACATAAGATAAATACTGGGCACAAGGCCTTGACAGGTTGGAAGGAGATCAAGTAGCAAGGGCTCACATTAATGTATTATTCTCATTTAATCTAATTTTACACATGGAACATTCTGTGTCCTGGAAATAATCCTTCATTTTACTATTATTTTAAATAATATTTATTACTTAAATATTTTACATTTATATTTTTATTTTATTATAGTATTTTATTTATAAAATAAATGAAATATAATATTTTATTATTTCAAATAATAATAACAATTATTTATTCATTGTACCAGGAATCAAATACTTATTATTTAAACATTATTGAAATAGTTAAACAGGACCTCCCTCGCTTGAGGTCATGTCTTCAAAGCTGATGAATCATACAACTACATCAAAAAAAAAGCAGAGTAAAGATGATGCAAAATTTCCCCACAGAAGTAAAAAGTAATCTTTTAATTCAGGATATATTTCAAAACACAGAAAGTTGGAATATAAGAAATCTTGCAGGCACAACGATGCTACAAACAAACAAACAAACAAACAAACAAAAACAACAGGTAGTGATGATCTGTATGCTCACCTATGCCCTCAATTCAGGCTCACAAATTCCACTCCTGATTAATTCTTTCATTCTGCTCTGGTCACTTGTTCTATATATCAGAAGACTGCGTTTTAGAGTTCTGCATTTATAGTTTCTGCTACATAGACATCTATTCCACCAAATTTTCAAAATCTCATACCTTATCATTGTATCCTGTCACTCACACTCAGTGTTACACTCCTGAGTATCCTTACCTTCCATCATCTTTTAAAGAAGCATCCTTCCTTATTCTTAACAAAAATCACTTCTTCACCTACCACCCTATTTTCTTTACTGCACACTCATTCTGTAAAAATTGTATTTGTCTGCTTTATCTCTATCCAACAGCCCTCAACGTTATTCTAATAAGAGACTTTTTGTTTTCAACAATGCATACTATGAATATCTATGTAAGAGAGATAGGATGAATACATTAAATATGAACCTATTTTATGAATTTTAACTTTAATTCTTAGCTTGTGTATGGTAAAACAGAGAGCCTGAACTTATAGTCAGTTTATTGACCTATCTTTTCATCAAATAAAATACTAGTTTTAGTTCTTTGATGAACAAAACAGAAAAAAAAACCCTGCAACTGCTTATCCATATTTAAAATGATTTAAGTGAGAATATGCAAACATGGCCGGGTGTGGTGGCACACCCCTTTAAGCCCAGCACGTGGGAAGCTGGGGTAGGTGAATCCTTGTGAGTTCCAGGCCGGCTTGGCTACAACATGAGCAAGGCCGCCCAAACTACATAGTGAGACCCTGCCTCGAAAAAAATAGGGCCAGGGCCAGGAGTTTGGCTCAATGGCTTAAGCGCCTGTCTGGCAAGCACGAAGTTGTGAGTTCGATCCCTGGTGCCGAAAGAAAAAAAAAAAGAAAAGAAAAGAAAACAAAGAAAAAAATAAGGCCAGGAGTTTGGCTCAGTGGCTTAAGCACCGGCCTGTCAGGCGTTGTCACTTTGAGCCCAGGTACCGCAAAAAAAAAACAAACAAACAAACAAACAACAACAACAAAAAAACCCAAAACAAACAAACAAAAAAAACCAACAACAACAAAAACAAAGAATATACAAACATGTATAAATGAAACTCATATGGTTACCAAAGAATGTTAGAAATTTCAAAATGTATTGGCATTAACAGACAAAAGGAACTATTTCTACTCTCTCTAAGTCTCTCTCATGACTAAAAGAACACATTTTTTAATGCAGCTTTAAGGGTTTGGGCTAGGGCCAAAGAAGAAATATGCTTCAAAGGGTAGAAAAACTTGGTATCAGAACCAGTATTAAGTTCTGATATCACTAAGCACTAAGTTCCTTTTGTAGGCTTCTTACAGGTTTATTTTTAAAACCTCTGGTATATAAAAGATTGATTTATTGAAATGTTTCTAATTTTGCAGTCATAATCACTTGTTTCTTTACTCATGCAAAGGAGGAGCACATAAACATATGAATATCAAATTGTTTTCTAAATGAACATTCTAGGAAAGACTTTAATTTTGAAGTCTTTACCTCTGAAATCTACTTTATTATTCCCCATCCCTGATTGGAACATAGAAAGGAAGAAAGGGAGGAAGACAGGTATGTGATGGACAGGGAGAGGGAGAATGTTATAACTTGTATCTAGATGTTCCCCCCAAAGCCTCATGCAGTTAGAGGTGAGGCTTTTCAGAGGTGGCTGAATCTAGGGTATGTGATGCTGGGATTAAGGGTATTACTAAATTAGTGCACTGATTGATTTAGCATAGTTCTGGGTATGGGTAATGGGAAGGCTCACCCTGTGTGTGGGAGGCACCACCCAAAAGGTGGGTGGCTTTGAAGGGATATAAGAGAGATGCAGGCTGCTGGTATTGTTGCTTGCTTCATTCTACTTGCTAGCACATGCCATGGACTATTTCTCCATTCCATTGCCCCTCTGTCATGCACCCTGCCTTAGTGCCAGCTAACTATAGACAGAAAGTTCTACAAACTGAGTAGAAATAAACCTTTTCTCTTTTAACTTTGGAATTGGATTGATAGCATCAAGCAGTCCAGAGACTCAACTGCTAAGATTCAGGAGTAAAGGAAGAGTGGCTATTGCTTCAGCTGACAGTAGACCTTGGTGTCACCCATAAGGTGCTGGTTTTAGGTGCATGCAGAATGCAAGAGCTGTGGGGTCAGCAAGACTTCCACCCACATTTCAGAAGAAGGCCCAGAATGCCAAGCAGTGTGCCCCTGAGAGGACTATGTGTGAAGCTGTTAGTGTGAAACCAAAGGTGCAGTGGAGACTCAGAAGGTTGGAGAGGCAAGAATGTGGATTATCTGAGGAATACTGCAAGGAGAGACCAGAACCAGGCCAAAACAGAAGCCATGAGAGCTACTACCACCAGCAGTGTTATAGGGGCAGAACAACCCAGACCCTTGGCGTTCACATTTTGCAACAGATTGTCCCAGATCCTGGATATGTAACTACAGGAATAAATGTTTGCCCTACTGAATTTTGGACTTGCTTTGGTCACATTCCTTTCTATCTCTCTATTTGGAATGGGAATGCTTATGTCATCATATGTTGGAAGTGTTTAACTTTCTTTTCATTTGTACAGGGCCTCACAGTTAAGAGTTGGCCATATATCTCAGAGGAGACTTTAGACTTCGAATTCTCAGCAATGCTACAAGTGTTAGGACTTTGGCAACTATTACAGATGGACTAAATGTCTTTTACATAAAGAGATGTACATGTGACTTTTGGAGGCCGGGGCAGAACATTATGATTTCTATGTAGATGTCGCTCCAAAGACTTGTGTGGTCCTAAGTGGGGCTTTTTGGAGGTGGCTGGTCCAGGATATGTGATGTTGGGATTAAGGGTGTGTGATTAAAAAATTAGTGTACTGAATGGTTCAGCATAGTTCTGGGTATAGACAACGGGAAAGCCTACTCTAGGTGTGGGTGACACTACCCAAAATGTGGGCAGCTAGAAAGGGATACAAGGGGAAGGCAGACTATTTCTCTTGCTACTGTTGCTTGATGCTTGCTCCCTTATGGTTGCCCTAGCATGCACTGGAATGTTTTTCCTCTGCAAAATGTCCCTCTGCCATGCCATCCTGCCTTAGAGTCAGTCAGTGCTAGAAGGAAATCTCTACAAACTAAGAGCTGAAATAAACCTTATCTCCTTTAACTTTGGGTGTCAGATATTTTATGTAAGCAACAAGAAAAATAACTAAGACAGAGTGGAAGAGAACGAGACAATAAATAATCACCATTATATATAATTCAATTTCCTCTAAATATGAACACTTGTTCACAACCTTATAACTTTTCCTTTCATGGGAAATTTCAGATTTGTCAAGTTTATACAAGGATCAGTTTGTTCCTTTGTCAATAAGATTATGCAAATGTTGAAAGAACACATCGTACTTATGTCACTGGAAGCCACATTTAAAAGAACTAGGAACTCTCCATAAGCTTTTCAGTGGATTTTTAGATCACTTAGACTTCCCCTCCCTTCAGAGATTAAATTGAGGCAGCTTGCAAAATTGTTTACTTTTAACAGAAGCTAGTAGGGGAATGATTTCCACTTATGCCTTATCTATGTTAATTATGAGTAGTTAGCCTTTCCTTGTATGTGTACATAGAAGAGTGAGGTGCCTTTACTAACATATAAAATGTAATTCCTAGATGACAACTAGTAAGTTTAACCTGTGAGCTTCAAGGATATAGAAATTTAAGTAAAGCATAGCCATGTCCTGCTGCTAGCAAAGATTGCCTAATTAGATGGAGGACACGAATGCCTTGGAGACTTTGCCTGAGGGCCCAGGATGGAGTTCCTCAAATTTATTTGTCTTTATCTATTTCCTAGTGATTTCCTAGCGTTTCTCTAACTCACCATTTTACAATAAACAAAAAATAATTGCTCATTATAAAGTTATGCTTCCTTCTTTTTTCTTTATCTTTTTTTTTTTTGGCACCAGTGATCAAACTCACAACCTCACACCTGCCAGACAGGTGTTTAAACCACTGAGCCAAACTCCCAGCCCTAGTTTTTTGAGGCAGGGTCACACTATGTAGCTCAGACCAGCCTTGTGCTTGTGTTGTAGCCCAAGTCGGCCTTGAACTCACAACACTCCTCCTACCTCAGCCTCCCGAGTGCTGGGATTAAAGGCATGTGCCACCACACCCCGCTATATGCTTCCTTCTTTAAGCATTCTTGTCACAACTAGGCTTATGGAAACAAAGTTCATCAGCTACCTGGAAAGATAAGATTGTGCACCCAGGTCAAGGGTGAATAGGCTGGTAAAATTTATCTTCTACTCTCTTCAGATGGCATCCACCTGCCCTGGAGTGAAATCAACCCAAGGGACACCTTGAAGACATTTGTCAAACACGAATAAGAAAGAGATGCCTAATTATCTCCTTTATTTATTGTTTTTTACATAGTTAGATAGCTCAATATCAAAGTTTCATGCACTACAGGGCTAAAGACATAGCTCAGCGAAAGTTCCTGAGTTTGATTCCTGGTATAAAAAAGGTTTCATACCATTACATGTTGCTTTTTACATTACAGACATGGGCAACTGAGTGCCAAATCCCCTTACTCCTTTGGAATGCATTCTTAAGCACAGGAAGATGTTTGACCATTCCATGTTGAAAAAGAGCTCTTTGGTATTTCTCTGCACATGTGTATGGCCTACCTACCCGCTAGAGCCAAAATGGAATACAGAGGGAAGTATTATTTATGATGTTCTTTTACAACTAAAATCATACTCTAAGAAAGTTATGTTCAAACTTTCTTTACATTAAGAGATAATTCTTATTTATGTTCCAGGTGTAATTATAATCCTTATGAGACTACCCCATTCATAGGTCTCTTTCTCTCAGTGATTTAAAGCAAATTAAGCTAGAACCAAGAAAATATTCAGATGACCTTGATAATTACATTGATGTCTGTAGAGGATTTACTCAGACCTATAAGCTAGGCTGGAAAGATGTAATGGTACTCTTAAATCAAACATTGACTTCTAGTGATAAGCAGCATTATAAACTGCTGTTGCCTTTGGAGATGAATATCATATTGTTAATTTTAAAAGGCCAGAAGATAGACAGCCAAGGGAACTACCAATTCCCACTGGTGCACAAGCAGTTCCCACCCAAGACACCAACAGGCCTGAGAACAAAACAGGAGAAATTTTCAAGTATGTATTCTTGAATGTCAAAGAAGGACAAAAACCAAAGCCTTCTAGTTATTTTAAATTTTCAGCTATTTTTCAGGAGAAAGAAGAAAACCCCTCTGACTTTTTAGATCATTTATTAGAGGCATTAATAAAACATATGTCCATAGATCCCGATTCAATAGAAGGACAGATTTTGCTTAAAGACATGTTTATTACCCAGACAACCCCAGATATTCCAAAAAAGTTAGAAAAGTTAGCTTTTGTTCCAGATAGTTCACTTGATACTTTAGTCAAAACTGCTTCCTTAGTGTTCTACAATCAGGACTGGGAGAAAGCCAAGGAGAGAAAATAGAGACCAAAAAGTGGCTGCCTTTGTTGTGGCCTTAAAAAACACAGACCTTAAGTCTGATTCTCAGCGTTCCAAGAAGAACTCGAAGTCTACAATAATTTGCTATCACTGCCACGAGCCAGGCCACTTTAAGAGGAACTGCCTTAAGAGGCCCCCAAAGCCATGCCCTAACTGCAAAGGTGACCACTGGAGGTTGGACTACCCTCTGAGGACAAGACCCCATAGTTCAGACCAATCCTATCAGCTGGTTCAGTAGGACTAAAGGTCCCCTGGGCACTTGTCTCCTCCCTCTGGCCAGACTGTCATCTCCACCTGTCATCTCCACATAGGAATCCTGACTAATCATAAGAAGAGACAAAAATCAGCCAATTGCTGGACATTGGGACATGTCTCCTTGTCCTTCTCAACTCTGGTCTTCCTTCCAGGCTTTGTACCTTAGTAAAGTCACCAAAATATATGTTGCTTAAAGTGTAACAGGGATAACTTTCTCTTCACTCATTCCTCTTAGTTATGCCTAAAATCCTGACTCCAATTCTGGAGAGATTGTATCCTGTTTAAATCCCCAGGTTGCCAACTAATCAAAATGATGCTTAGACTGGTTTTTGCAAATATAGTATATATTATTGTTCATATGTAAAAACTTGAGAGTTGCATATTTGTTAAAATAGTATATTAACCTGGTTCACATAAGTTATCAAATTTAGAGATAATTATAACTAAAACTAGAGGGATTTATGAAAAAATGTCAGACTCCATCAATAAAGGGACCTAAGTCTTAATGGGTTACAACTGCTATTCCTTAGAAATAGTTTCTAAGCTTAACTGTCAGCTCTAATGCTCATGCTTTGATTATATATGCCTTTGTATACATACTTTGATTATACATGTTTTGATTAAAATTTGTTGTTACCTAAAGGGTGCCAAACCCCAAGGTATCATACAGATAAAACCAATAACAAATATACTAGATTCCGTTTACTGGGATCCACCAAACCTTGTCCAGAGAAAAGGTTATGTGACATATGTTGAGGCCTTAACTAACTATACTCAGCTGGCCTTAAATAACACCACAGCTGGTCTCTCTCTCCTAAATAAAAAAAGGTAAAATTAATAAAACAGGCCATCCTCCAAACTCAGATGACATTAGCATTCTAACAGCACAGGAGGTACTTACGCAATTGTAAGAACTAAACATGTGTACATTTCTGATCTTTCTGCTAATATCTCAATAACTGTTCAAAATATTAGATAACAAATCAATGACATATCAGACTAAAATTCCCTAGACCTTATCCTTTTCCTCCCTATCATGAAAATCTTTGCTAACTGTACTCATAATTATCCTATTAATTCTGTTATTTGGCCAGCATACTTAACTGTTTCTTTGCCTTAGTCTCCTCCAGACTTAAAGCTGTATGCCTATCCAATATAAAAATGCCTGGTATCTACTGAGGGCCATTACATGGAACATCTACAGAGTATCCCTGACTGCTGTTAAACAACTAAGGCCCCCTTCAGTCTGAAGAAGGCAGATTGGTCATTGCCCATTACTCCCTCACAGCAGTTCCGGTTACTTCTTCAGAGGGAGGAATGTTACAGGCAGCTGAGTTAGTTAGAAATATTACAGGCATTCAGACAGGGCTGGGCCCTCAAAGGAGCCAGTGCAGAAGACCAGATGCCTAGATCTCAAAACAAAAGACAAAACAAATGCAAGCACACACTAAGTATAAACATCGGGGATTGATATTCTAAATAGGTGTGGATCACCTTGAGGAAGCCAGGAGCCCCCATCCAACCCTCTACAGGAAAAGTCACTGCTCTTTAAGCATGCCTGCTTGCTACATGACTGGCTTCCCCATTTGTCCCTGATTTGGTCAATTTTACCTGAACAATTAATCTTTTCGGTTGACCATAGTTCTGTCCCACCTCATGCCCATCTGCCTTGGGATTTCCCATGTTTTCCACATTGTGGATCCATCTCACCTTGTGGTTTTGCTCTATAAATGTCCCTAGAAAAGACAGAGTCTTTGGCAACCCACCCGGGACCCCTTCTGTCTCTCTCTCAGACAGAAGCTTTCTTTCTCTCAATAAATATATTCTGCTCTTAAAAAAAGAAGACTAAACCTTGAGAATTTTCAGTTATAAACCAGCTTTTTAGAAAACAATGCCAACCATACTCCAATCTAGAGCAACTGTTGTGTTGACTATGTATAAATGAGAGCTGGGATATCAAGTAACAAGATAGTCAAAGTTGATGAGCCTTATACAAAGCTGTTGCATAAACAAACCAAGGATGAATCAAGATAACTCTGGTAAAAATAACTAACAATTTAATTTTTATGTTCTTCATACCTTTTATACTATCCAAATTTTTCATGATAATAATACATTATATTTATATGAAAAAATTCTTTTATGAAGAAAAATAGAAGTTGATTTGCTACAAGGTACAACTAGAAATTGTACAGTAGCAATGCTATGGTTTCTGTCTAGATGTTCCCCCAAAGTCTCAAGTGGTCATAGAGTTTTTTTCAGGGTTGACTGAATCTAGAGCGTATGATTGATTCCTGGTACAATGCTGGGATTAAGAGTGCTGGCATTAAGGGTGGGTGATTGCTGGATCTGTCTACAAATTGGGTTAACACTGTCCTAATCCTGGTAGACTGGATAAAGTATGAGGGACAGAAAGAGGCTTGCCTCACCCATTCTCTTGTTGCATTTGCTCTGTTTTACCACCATGAATTGTTGTCCTTCTGTAATGGGCACCATGCCTTGTAGCCTGCTGATCATGGACTGAAACTTCTACAGCCTGTGAGCTGACTAAACTTTTCCTCCTTTAACTTTGAGTATCAGGTATTTTGTCTCAGCAATGAGAAAAGTAACTAAGATAAGCAAGCTAGAACATAAAACCACAAACAGTATGCAGAACACCATGCTTACCAAATATGTAAGTTGCCAAAAACAAATCTTTTCAATTGCCTTTAGAGAAGTAAAAATGTGTACAAATGCAAAATCAAAGAGAACTATAGTTCACACTACCTTAGATAATAAATTTTTCTTCCTAAGCGCACGGCAGCTCCATTCTTCAGCCGCGCGGCTCGGCTGGAGCCTATGACATCCCACAGCTCCTGTGCAGACCGCGCCCCCCAGCAGGGTTGCTCCCGGCACTGTAGGCCTAGGACCTGCCCGGGCCTGCCCTGCAGGCATAGCTGTTGGGCCGAGCTTGCGGACAGAACCAGGGTCGGGTCCGCGTCCCGCGCGGTGCCCAGCACAGCTCCCTGGGACTGGGAGGCCTTCGCCCCCACCCAGTAAAGGAGGAGACTCCACCTGCACGCC
>RJWM01029778.1:0-24008 GCA_004363535.1 Dasyprocta punctata | reverse complement strand
GATCAAACTAAACAGCTCATTGAAAACAATACTGGACTCAAATCCCGATGATGGAGTATTCAATTGTCTGCCCTGCTCGGTGGTATCCCTTTTCCACTGTTTCTGGAGCTGTGGACATTTTATCTCTCTCTAAAATGTCCTTCAGTATTCTTTGTAGGGTTGGCTTGGTTGTCATAAATTCCTTTAGTTGTTCTTTGTCGTGGAAATATCTTGTTTCTCCATTGATTTTGAAAGATAATTTTGCAGGGTACATCAACCTGGGTTGGAAGTTTGTTTTCTTTCAGGGCTTGAAATACTTCATTCCAAGCTCTTCCTGACCTGATGGTTTGTGTTGAGAAGTCTGTTGTGATTCTGATGGGTTTTCCTTTGTAGATGATCTGTTTTTTTTTTCTCTGATAGCTTTTTTAATATTCTGTTTTTGTGTTGAATTTCTGGGATTTTAATTATTATATGTCTCAGTGTAGGTATATTTTGGTTATGTTTAGCTGGAGTTCTATATGCTTCAGTTATCTGAAAGTCATTTCCTGTTCCCATGGTTGGAAAGTTTTCTGAAATTATTTCTGTAAATAGGCTTTTAATTTGTTTTTCATTGACCCCTGCTTTTTCACTCACACCTTTTATTCTTAAGTTATGTTTCTTTGGGTTGTCTTGCAGCTGTTGTATTGTTACTTCTGGGTTTCTTGTTATTTTTAAGAGATCTTTCCTTTCACAATCACAAGCTGCAAACCTGTCTTCAAGGTTTGAAAGTCTATCTTTAGTTTCCTTCAGGTGGTTTTGCCAACTTTCATTGAAGTTTTTGATTTCCTGGTAATCCCTTTGAATCTGTTTCATGTATTCTAAATCTTTTTTGTTCATTCCAGGTTTCCCTTGTATTCCTATGCTCCATTTTTCATCTATGTCTCCTTTAGAGATGCCTAGCAATTCTTTTTTTTTTTTTTAACAAATCCAAAAGAGTAGTAGTATAGGTTTACAAAGCAAGATGATAGGAATTTGACAATGGTTGCAATATTGCATATCGCTACCTTCAAAAGGGTTGTTTAGATTAACAGATATAGACATGCAAAATTAATGTAAACATGTATCAGCTGTTCCTTTTCAATAACCAATACGCAATTCTTTTATTTTGTTTTTCATTTCTTCTTTTAGTTGAGTTAGTATTTCTGTTCTAATTTCTTTTATAGCTTCATGAAGTTGTTTCTTTACTTCAGTTGTCATCACCTCAGAGACTTTAGTTGTGGGACTCCTGACCTCTTCTGTGTTTGCTTCTCCTGGGTTTGTTCTGCTTGGTTTGGAGGCCAGAGACTGCCTTTTGCTTCTTTGTCTTGACATATTCCTGGGTTGTTCTAGACAAGTGTGTACAGGGGATTTTGGTATTACTCGCATTGTCTGTAATTTCTTAAAGTTAGACTGGTTCTTCTAGCCAGTGCTGATTGTGGATATCTGATGTTTACCACTTGGGTGCACTGTTACAGCACTGTCTGCTGCCTTTCCCCAGCCCACCTCAGCTCCTCAATGTCTGAGACAGTGCGTGGGGCAGGGCTGCAGCCTGGGAACCTGGGCCAGTTATCCGCAAATCTCCTGCTATTACCCCTAGGGTGTGTGTGGAGCCGTGGTCTCCGGACCGAGCTGGTCACCTGCTGGGACCCTCCAGGGCTTGGTCAGAGTGACCTCCACGGAACTGTGCCCTACCAGGAGCGGCTCCAGCCCCAAAATGGCTGCCAGTCCCTTGCTGTCCCTCGTGGGGGTTTGGGGTCTGTGCACTCACCACCAGTCCAGTCCTCCAGGTCTGCTCCCCCTGTCCACCGCCACTCTCCCCTAATGCTGCTTCTCTGGGCAGAGGCCTCCAGGGTCGTCGCGGCCACAGCACTCAGACCGTGTGTCCCCAGGTTCCAGCAACTCCTTTCACAGAGTGGGTCCAGCTCTGGGAAGAGGCGCCTCCAGCCACTGCCCTCCTTGTCTAAGTGCATCTTTCCACTCTTTCTGTGGGCTTCAATTCTCACTTTAGATTCTTCCTGGGTCCAGAGGACCTGCCTCCCTCCTTCCCATCTTCCCCATGTTGCTATATTCCAGCATCTGGATGATATCTTTCAGGGAGGCTGCTTACCCTGCTGTTTAGCTTTCCGCCATCTTGTCCCTACCTCTGGTTTTTGGTTTTTTGAGATAGGATCTTACTATGTTGTTCCTGCTGGCCCTGAGCTCACTATGTACTCCAGGCTGCCCTCAAACTCACAGTGATCCTCTGGACTCAGACTCCCAGTTGCTAGGATTACAGGCATGTGCCACTACGCCCAGCCCTTAAGCACCTGTTTTAAAAGCATATAATAAATTGGGTGTAGTGACACATATCTGTAATCCCAGCTACCCAGAAGGCTAAGACAGGTAGATCACCAAGTTTGAGACCAGTGTGGTAATTTAGCAAGAGTCTGTATTAAAATAAAAAGGAGCTGGACATGGTGATTGCATGCCTGAGGCTGAGTAGGATTGTAAGCTCAAAGCTAGGCTGGGCAATTTTAAAGTAAGAACCTGTCTCAAAATTAAAAATAACAGAAAAGCTGAAGATGTAGTTCAGTGTGAAAGCTGAATTCAATCCCTAATACTGCAGAAAACAAAAATCTGGGAGTGCAGCTCAGTGTAGCGTGCTCATGAGTTCAATCTCTAGTACCACCACCACCGCCACCACCACCTCCAAAAATAAATAAATAAATAAATAAATAAAAGAAACAAAATAAAAGCACATAATAGATGGAGTATAATAGTGAGAGAAAACATAATAGGTTCCACTTTCCTGTGTTTATAATACAGCAAAGAATGTCCAAATGTCCTAAATTAATGTAAAATTACAATAAAAAGAAATACTACTGGAAAGCAAAGTTTCTTAGTGCCACTGAAGTGTTTAGTAAGGATGCCTAATTTAATCTGAGAGCTCCAGAAGCCCTGTCTGAGAAAGAAATATGAGGGATGGCTAGAATTCACATAGTTTGGAGGAAGGGAGAAGTGTATCAGGTGTACTGTATATATAGAGGACCTGCCACAGGAGAATAATAACAAGTTTGAGGGGCAGAGAGAAGGCTATTGTGCTGGCACACAGTGTAAGAGAATATGGTAAAAGATGCAATGGAGAAGTAAGCACAAACTATACCACAATGCCTAGTTTAATTGCTTGGGTTTTATTAAAAGGGCAATGAGAAGCCACTGAAGGACTTTATGGTAAAGGGGTAACATGATCACATGTGATTTATGAAAAGTTCAGAGGGAAAGAATGGATTATAGGATAAACTGCAGTTGCTTAATTTAAGTGACTGTCATTTTGAAAAACACTATGGGTAGTTTTAGAACCCAGGTCTTACCTGGTGTAGAAGACCGATCTGTTTCTGTAAGCGTTTAGAATTTAGCCAAGCACTGAGCTAGACTTTCACATGACTCTCTTGGAAGTAGGTGTTTTTAATCTTTATTTTACAGATGATAAAAATCTCAAAGGTGACTTAGTTATCTTGATTAGTGAGTGTCAGGGGGAACTGCTTTATTTTCCTGGCTTGGAGTGGAGATCGTATTAAGCATTCAAGAAATAATTGCTGAGTCAAATTACATTTGAACCCTTTTGAGCCTATTGTTTCGTGAATGACATTTTTGAAAGCCTATTTTGAAGTCCAAATGTTGGAATTCTCCAAGGACAACACCTGTAGTTCATCACATTACTTTTTATCTATCCCTTTGCTATGCTGTAAAGAGGTAGGCTAGAGCTGGGCATGGTGGCGCCTTCCTGTAATCCCAGTACTCTGCGAGGCTGAGGCAGGAGGATCATTTCGAGTTTGAGACCAGCCTGGGCTACAAAGTGAGTTGAAGCCCAGCCTGAACTGCATAGCTAGACCCTGTCTCAAAAAAAAAAAAAAAAAAAGAAAACCAACAAAAAAAAAACAAAGATGTAGGCTAGAGACCATTATTTAATATATTAAAAAGCATATTCCAAAACAAAAGAAAAAACAAAACAACATATCCTTATATTGACTTGTTCTGAATTTAGCTTCTTAATTGTGTAATATGAAAACAAACAATGACAATGACCAAATAGATAGCTGACTTATTCATAATTTCTCTTTTCTGTTTTTTTTTTTTCATAATATTTTATTGTCAGTAGAGACCTGAAAGCCAAAATGCCTTAAGACATTTTTTTGTTTTGTCTTTTTGAGACAGAGTCTCTCTGTGCAGTT
This sequence comes from Dasyprocta punctata, assembly GCA_004363535.1. Lineage (NCBI taxonomy): Eukaryota > Metazoa > Chordata > Mammalia > Rodentia > Dasyproctidae > Dasyprocta > Dasyprocta punctata. The sequence continues at coordinate 19,800 of RJWM01029778.1, read as the reverse complement.
CAGGCAGGCTTCAAAACTCACTTTGTAGTCTGGGTTGGTCTCAAACTTGCAACAATTTTCCACCTCAGCCTCCCGAGTGCTGGGATTACAGGTGTACACCACCACACCTGGCCGCTTTAAGGCTTTTTTTCTTTCTTTTTTGGTACTGGGGATTGAACTCACAACCTCGCACCTGCCAGGCAGGCACCTAGGCCACTGAGCTAACTCCTCAGCTTTAAGGCTTTTCACAACCTACTTAAAGAACTTTATTTTCCTCAAGTTGGCTAGGTTTTTTTTTTTTTTTACACTGAAATCAGGATGATGGAGCAAAGTGGATGTAGTGCTCAGTAAGTATTTACTGAATGGCTAATGTTTATCAAAAGTTGTAGGCACATTGAGATGAGAAGGTGAGTAAATGATCTGAAATGCATGAAGGAATGTATGTGACATTCTGTAGGCTGCAGTTAACCAGTAAAATATGTGTATCTCCTAGGTATGTATAGCTCTTATTACTAAGAGATTTTATTGCCCATACGACTGATTTCTAACTCGTCAGTCAGACTTAGACCCAGACCTCAATACCAGATTCTTCTTTTCCTTTTAAATGTGATTTATTGTGACAAGGACGAAATGATTAGTTGTTATTTTGTATTGTTTTATTTTACCAACATTAATGTAAGTTAATCATTGTAAGATTGTCTTGTGTCTTAGCTCTAGATTGGATTTCTATAAGTTTGTAGGTGAGTAAATGAAAAAGGGATTCAGAGTTCCAAGACGTGTAGTCATTCAATATTTATTGAGCATTTACTACTTTTAAAGGCAGTTATCTAAGATAACTATGAAAGTAGTTAACTAGAATAATCAGAGAAGTATAGAGAAAAATGGAAATTTTTTGCCCTTAAAGAAGTTGTACTCTAGTAAACCAAATGTGTAACTAAATAATTTTTTGGGGGGGAGGCTGGCCTCAATTTGTGGCAATCCTCCTGCCTCAGCCTCCCAAGTGCTGGAATTACAGGTGTAAACCACCACACCCAGTTTAAACATTCTGATAATGAGAAATTATAAACAAAATTGTCTAGAACCTCATAGGCTACAGCAATTAGTATTCATGAAAGGCAGAGCAACATAGATGCTAAATTTTAAAGAAAGGATGACTGAAATCTCAAGAGACAAAACAAAGAACAGAGCAAAGAGAGGTGGCAACAGTGTTAACAAAAACTAAATAAAAATACAATGGGTTTGTGAGAACCTATGGGAGTTTTTTGGTCCTAGATAATAGATAGTGAGATATTATTATATACATAAGCATAACATATAAAATAATAAATTTATAGAATATAATCTATTTTTTAAAAGCAAGTTAAAACTAGATGTGATTTGAGTAGCTTACTGAGGAGTTTTGTGCTTTATTCTGTAGATATTTGTTTTGTAAACTTTATGGGGACTCTCCAAGAGAAACAGTTAAAAGGTTTTGGTCAGGGAGGAAGAAATGATGATGTCAGGAAGATAATAACAATGGCAGTAGCTAAAATTTATTGCATAATTACTAGGCATGTGCTAGAAACTCTTGTGTACTTTACTGGGGTCTTAGATTTTAAATGAGATACCCATTAGTAACAAAACAAAGCTGAAAATAAGTAAATAAATGAAGAGACTGAGATTTAAGAGCTGGTAAATTAGTTGCCCAACATACAACTAGCAGGGATTTGAGCCCAAGCCTCTTGCTGTTGTCTTATCAGTGATGATACTGGTTTTATTATTTTTTTAAATTGTCTTGGTCATAGACATTTCCAAGATGAGATTTTATATTTTGTTCCCACAGCTTCTGGTTATCAGAAAACCCATGCTTTCCTTTATTGAAAGAGTTTGGTCCAGCTGATGTTGGTGTATCCCTTCCAACATTCTTCATCCTCATCTTTGCTTCTGAAAGTATTTCCTCTGTATTTTGGTTACTTTTCTCTCATTGCTGAGACAAAAATACCCAATGCTCAAAATTAAGGAAGGAAAAGGTTTAGCTCACAGTTTGTGGAGGTTTCAGTCCATAATCAGCTGGCTCCAAGGCAAAGTGACATGGCACAGGAACAACAGTTTAAGGCAGCAAGAGCAAAAAAGGCAGGGGAGCAAGCCTGTTTTTTTCCCTAATACTGTAAACTGGCTACCACCAGCCAGGGCAAGTGCAACACTCACCACATCTCGGTACCCTCCTCTTGCACAGTATGAAGATGTTTACAAAGGGAGGGCCTGGCCCTCTTCTGAGTTACTTAGTGAAACTTGTAAACTCACAATGACACAAGTACCTTATCATTACACTCTGGGTCACTGTCTTCAACTTCATCAAAAGCTGCTGCTACTGAAAGGGTTTTTGGAGCAAGAGTTGGAGCAGTTTCTTTAGGCTTACTTGATCCAAGTTTGATGGATATAGTCGATGCTTTCTTTGTTGTCTGATTACCTATGGCAAATCCAAACTTGGAGAGATTCGTAGGCTTTGTTGAGAGGTCTGCAGCTTCTTTAGCTGGTCTATTCTCAGTGCTGCAACTGGAACTTTCTCCTCCATCTCTCTGGCAGCTCCAGCTTGCTTCAACCTGTCAGGCTTCTCTCCTGCCTTTCAGTCTGCCATTTTCCTGGTTTGTGTGTGTGCGTATGTATGTATTTTCTTAGTTTTTTTGAGAGAGGTTCTTGCTTTGTAATCCAGACAGGCCTTGTACTCACTATGTATCCCAGGCTGGCCTCAAACTCATGGCAATCCTCTTGCCTCAGCCTTCTGATGGTACGGTTTTAGGAAGGTAATTCTGAGACAGGATCAGTTACTACATGGCTTTCGAGCAGCAAGACTACTTAGGAAATTATCTAAAAGTTTAATCCCAAGACATCAGAGGCCAAGGCAGGAAGATTGTTAAATTCAAACCCAGCCTGGGCAATTTAGTGAAAATATGTCTCAAAATAAAAAAATTTAAAAAGGACTTGGTATGTGGCTTGGTACAAAGGCTCTTAGTTCTATCCCCAGTACTGTCAAAGTGTGTATGGAGGGGGCCAGTTTAAAGAAATCCTTTTCTCCACCATCATGATGCATCATGTGTATGCTTATCTTCTTGCCTCAGGATGTTTTCTCACAAGACTTGTCAGAACAAGCTGTTCTTGGCCAAGAAACAAAAACAAAATTGTCCCATTCCCAGAAGAATTCAGATGAAAACTGTAAATCATGTATATCTCTAAGAAGAGACTGGAAAAGAACCAAGCCGAGGGCTGGGGATATAGCTCAGTGGCATAAGTACCTGCCTGGCAAGTGTTAAGGTCCTGAGTTTGATTCCCAGTACCAAAACAAAACAAAACAAAAAAAGGACCAATCCGAGTCTAAGGAATTGCACATGAGGTGACACACATATTTACAGTATATCAAGCTGAAAATATTACCACCATCCAGGCAGTTGGACATGTTGTATTAGGAACCTGATTTCTCACTTTGTTTCTGTGTCCTACAGTAGCAGGTTGGTTCAGTAATAAACATGTGAAATGCAGAAAGAGGAAAAAAAGTTTAAATGAAAGAAAATTGTCTTTTGGACTGAGACTAGAAAAGAGGGCATAGATTCTAGATTAACCTTTCCTTAGGCAGTTCTATAAATGACTAAATTCACAAACCAGTTCATTAAAAACCTTTTTAATCCAAAATTTGCCCAGTTTGAATTACTGATGCCTTCATTATTTCATTTTTTGTTTACCTAGCATCTGTGACTTGTAAGACATTTTGAATGTCAGTAAGAACACCTCTCCTGCTGTTTGTTGGTGCTTCTTAAGACACTAATATTGTAGTAGTCTCTAAAATCCAAGAGAGAAAGGACCTTTCTAGATTAGTTGTGTCCCCTTGCCTTTTCCTTTAAAAACAAATACATACATATATACTGAACCCCAAGTATAGACTATAAAACTATACAGGTTTTAAAACTATAGAGATTTAAAATATGTACAAACTGCTGGGTATGATGGCACACCTGTAATCTCAGAATTTGGGAGGCTGAAGCTGGAGTATCACTGCAAGTTCGAGGCCAATCTGTGCTATATAATGAGTTCAAGGCCAGCCTGAAGTACATCATGAGAACCTGTCTCAAAAAACAAAGTGAAATATATGCAGACTGCCAGTATATTTGCTTTTTTTTATGGGGAGGTGGTCCATAGAGTGCACCACAATAAAAGGAAGGAAAACTATGTATCTAGTAAAGTGGAATAGTTCTGAACCCTGAATGCTTATTTATCACCAGTAGGAAAGTTTAAAAATAAGGATTCCTAAACTCAATTTCAGGTTCCAAGGATTGTGATTCGGTGGATTTGGAATAGAGAATTATCAAGGAAGTGTTCAGAGTCATTGACCCAGACAGGAATAACACTGAAAAGTACTTAATGACAGAAACTATTACTAGGTATCTGTATGCCAGTAGTCTATAGAGAGCCTGTCATATAATAAGCTCTCAGATAATAATGAATGAATGAATGAATGAATGAATGAATACTAGAACCTCGCAGTTCACTAAGGTTAAAAAAGAAAAGACCATCCTACCTTACTTTATTATTCATGGCAAATCATACCGAGTCAATTTTAAAAAGCCTCTTTATACAATTATAGTATATATCTTTGCACTCTGGTTAGCTAAGTATGTTGTTGCCACCACAGGCAAATGCTATTAAAAACAAAGTAGTTTTTTTTTCAAATGGAAAGGGGACCAAGAGATGGAGAAACATGGGAGGGAAGGGAGGAGAAGAGAATTAAAAAAAGATTAAAGTATGTTATCCACATGTACCAACTCCCCACTGTGAATGTAATCATTATGTACTAATAAAAATTAAACTAAAAGAATAAAATCCTTAGTCAGTGGTATGTAGAAGAGTTGTCAGCAGCAAATATGGTAAAAAATTTTATTGGGGGTTCTGGCTATTTCGGCACCACTTATATTTGGTACATTTTTTTATTTAAGTAGCTTTAATAGGGGAAGATTCTTACTGTAATCTATCAAACCTTCCTAACAGGCCCTAATTATATTGAGTAACCCTCAGATTTTTTGTTTAGTTGAGCTTTTTTTTCCCATTTATCCCATCTTCTTTATTCTGCAAGTAATAGAGAGGATGAGTCTTTTAGTGTATGGTATATTTCGGCATTGTAAATACTCCTTAGTGTATAATTGGGGACCATTATGGGGTTAATTCTTAGGGAAATATTCTAGAACAAGCTTATATGGCTGCTGGCAGAGAACTAAAATATGGCAAAATTACAATTATTTGAACTCCTTGGTCTTCTGGAAATTATGAGTGGGGCTGTTGGGATAAATCAGCCTTTTTGGTATAAATTATCATTAGTACAGAGTCCTTTCTGGAAATTCTAGGATTTCTGTGATTTAGAATAGTCTAGAAACTTATGTTTTTATGTATACTGTTGAAATCATCTTACTGACTATGCATATTCCTTCTGAAAATACTGAAGGAAAGTGGAATGGAAACTGATACTAAATTTTAGACTGAAGAAAGACTTATATGTAACCCACCTAATTTGGGTAGATTGATTGAAGAATGGTATTCCTGATTTCCACTGATATGTAGGCTATGGTAAAGTCCAAGAAGATGTATGAAGACCTAAAAGAGACCTTATAACTCAAGCAATTCAAGCTTGCATTTATGTATATATGTATTGTATGTGTTTGTATGTGTGGTGCTGGTGATGGAACCCAGGATCTTGAGTATGCTGCCAGCTGTCTACCACTGAGATACAGCCCCGGCCCTGACTTTGTTCCTTTGCTTTAAAGAAAAAAAAATAAAATAAAAATAAAAAGCTTGGGAGTAAGGATGTATAGCTGAGTGCACACTTGGGCCCTGTGTTCAGTCTCTACCACCAAACAAACTGAAAAGGCACACAGCTTGAAGGACTAGAAATTATTTTGTTAACATCTTGTGTTAGCATTGAGTGAGACAACCTCTTGGTTTTGGAGATACTGTTGAGCAAGGAAATTGTTAATTAGAATAAATTTTTTAGAGTTCAGACATGTCCAACCAATAGCCCACAGGCCACTTGCTCTCTTTTTTAAAAAAAATTTTAATGTTGTAAGACACATAAAAGAGTATGTGTGTGTGTATGTATATTTTATATGTGGAACAAGAAAATTCCTCCTTACTCACTGCAGCCCAGGCAAGTGAAGAGAAATGCTTGTTTTAGATCATTTATTTTCAAATTTTAATATGCATTTTAATTTATCTTATTATAATTATAGTTTAATTATATTTTAATTTATTTCATTAATATACATTCTAACTTAATATTCATCAGTAGGGGAATTCATTAAAAGTGCAGTTTCAAAATTTAGTAGATCTGGAGGAGTGTGATCTGAGGTTCTACATATGTAGGAAGGTTCTGGTAGTTCAGGATTGCTGCTCTGTGTACTACCCTTTGACTGAACAGCAGTGTTTTAGGTAGTTCTTTGAAGTAACAGGAAATGATTAGGTTAAGAACTTTAACATTGGACCAAAAAAATGCTGTCTGTCTTACTATAGTTTACTTGAAAATAAGTTTAAATTCACATTTCTCCTTTACCTTATGTTGGCTTGGGACTGGTCAAGTTGGACAACTTTGAGGCTTCGTAACATTTAAGTGTATAAAAAATAGCATATAAAAATAAGATTAAACCAGAAGCTTTGGAGACCCCAAACTAAATTTATTACTGTTCTTTCTTGAGGAACTAAGACTAAATCATAGACTACTATTACAAGTTTTAGTTTTGAAAATTATAATTAGCAGCATTCAATGTTACTAAATATTTGCTTGTTTGTTCAACAAAATTGATCTTTTACTATATCCAGGGCACATTAATCACTTTTTTGGGTGGGGGGTGCTGAAAATCTGACCCAGGGCAAGTTCTCTACCACTTAATGTAATGTAGATGTTCTGTCATAATATTACGTAGTGGTGGGCCACCAGATTTTTACCAGTTTCCTTGTAACCCTTGTTTGTTAAGTCTTTGAACAGATTTTGAACTGGCGTACATGCTAAAAATTAGAAAATCACATTATTATGTTGAATTGTCGGGTATCTCTGAAGTAGTTTATTACCAGCCTGGAGATGTAGCTAAGTGGTAGAGAGCTTGGCTAGTATGTCAGCCTGGTGAATGATCTGTTTTTTTAAAACTGGGGGCTCTTATTCCATCAGACCAGTAAAAATCTAAGTTTGACAATGCTTAGGCAGGCTGTGGAATAACAAGAATTTATATTGTTAGTTGAAATATAAGTTAAAGCAATGATTTTTAAAAATGATTTGACAGTACTTAGTAAAGGTAAACATATTTGAAAACCCAGTAATTTCATTTATAACTATATACAGTAATTCTTTTGTTTCTGGTTTTGGTTTTTTGGTACCAGGGATCAAACTCACGACCTCATGCTTGCCAGGCAGGTGCCGTGCCTCTGAGCTATATCCGCGGCCCCTGTATACAGTATTCTATATCCTGATTTGGAGAGTTTTTTTGTTGCTTTTGGTGGGTTTTTGTTTTTGCAGTATTATGGATTGTGCCTTCAGCCTTTACATTGAGCTGTCGCCTCAGCTTTTTATTTTTTAGTTTGAAATAAGATCTTGTTAAATTGCCCAGGCTGGGTTTAAACTTTTAATCCTCCTCTCTTTACTCAGCCTTCCAGGATTTAGGAATATATCACCACTCCTGGTTTAGAAAGATTCTTAAAGTTTACTCCAAGAGATGAATATATACTAGTGTTTGTTGCAGCATTATTATACTTGTTTAAAAATAAAAGCCTCTAGCGATAACTCAGGTGTCTCTGCACTGTAAAATTCATAAAATATATTTTGGTATATTTATACAATCGAAACTTTGTTTAATCAGCAGTAAAAGTAAATGAACTATACACACATTGTCAACCATGAGTTTTCAAAGTAATATATTGTTGGTTTTAAAAGTAAATCACAGCAAAATATATATAATAAGGTTTGTTTATTTAGTCAGAAAACTAATCAGAGCCAGGTGTGGTGGCAAACGCCTATAATCCCAGCATTTGGGAAGCTGAGGCAAAAGGATCTCTTCAAGTTCAAAGTCAACCTGGGCTACAAAGTGAGTTCAAGACTAACCTGAACTGCATAGCAAAACCCTGTCTCAAAAAGACAAAAAAAAAAAAAGAAAGAAAGAAAAAAGAAAACTATTCAGGTGTGATGACACTTGCTTGTAATCCCAGCACTCTGAGAAACTCATGGAGGAAGATTGTATATTGGAGCCCAGGTTGTGCAATTTAGGAACCTAGCAAGACCCTGTCTCAAAATAAAAAATAAGAATTAAACAGCAAAGGGTGCTTGGTTCTATCCCTAATACCACAAAAAAAAAAAAAAAATGTTGAACAGTAAATATTATATTTGTATTTGTACAAAATTATGCAGCCTACTCAAAGTGCAACAAAAGTAAGGATGGTAGTTGCTTCTTCTTTAGGGCAGGAAGAAGTTATGTTAGTCACGTAAGGGAGAAGAACCCATAAGGGGCTTTGAAGATAGAGATAAATTATTTCTTGAGATAAGTGGTTAGTGCATAGGTCTAGAGGCCTTTAGTTATTGTTAATTTAAAGTGCTCCTATGTCTTTTTTATGCTCTATGTGTTTTTTTAATGACTCTTAAAAAAGAAAGCCTAATCCAAATAGGTTAAAGATTAGCCCTATTGTAACTTTGCTTATTTGCATTTTAGTATGATTCCTTGAGTGATGAGATTTGGGTAGCATTTAATGTAATAGGTGAAAAAAGTATATTTAAAGTAAAGTGACAGGTGAAGTTTTTGTGGGAGGATGACACAATCTGAACATCCCTTTCATGTGTGTCATAAAAAGTAGTTAAGAATCTGCAGTTTAGTTGGGTAGGCAAATGACTGTAATATAGTATAAATGCTTTACAGGAGTGTGTTAAGAAAAGAAATGGCTAGAGAAGAACCAGGAAAGTTTTATGGAGTACATGGTAGTTAAGTTTGATCTTTAGAGAAGAACAGTTTATCAAGGGAGATTGGTGAGGGATCAACAACATTCTTTGATGAAGGGAAAGGAGGTATAAAGACATAGAAGCCTAAAGGTCCATGCAGTGTTGGGAAATGCAGGTATGTTGGGAGCCATACTTGAAGAGACTTTTCTAACGTACTGTGGAGTTTGCTGTATGTTAATTGGGGGTTTATCACTTAAATTAAGGATATTAGCTTCAGTATTATGTTAAAGGCTCTGTGCTAAGAATAACTTTGAAGCTGTGTATGTATGAATACTTATGTGCTTTTTCTTCCACTTACAGGCTGCTATATGGCAAGCACTAAACCACTATGCTTACCGAGATGCAGTTTTCCTCGCAGAACGACTGTATGCAGAAGGTTTGCAACTGTTCATTTGTATAGAGCCATAAATAAACAAAATATATGGAATCCTATCATTTTTTATAACTAACAGGAACCTACATGTCACTTTGCTGTTTTTCTTTATAATTAACACCAGTTCGTAAAAATGTTACCTTGTATCTTTGTGACTACCTTCATGTTAAATTTAAAAACTGTAGAGTTGAGTTGGGTTTATAGACTGTGATTTACTTTATCCTTTTCTAATCTTCAGGGTTTTCTGCCTGGGTTTGTCTTCCATTAGAACATATCCTGAAGCAAATTTCATGGAATTAGGTTCTATAATCATGCTAAAAAGCCTACCCCTGTCACTTAAATATACATTTGTAGGGCCAGGGATTTAGCTCAGCAGAGTAAGTGCCTGCCTGGCAAGCACTAGGTCATGAGTTCAATCCCCAGTACCAAAAACAAGAAAATAGTCCTACATTTGTATAACCTTCAGCAGGTTATTTGATGTCTGAGCATTCCTGATTTTTTTATTTATAAAATACAGGTAATTCCCTCATAGAATTGAAAAATGAGAATATATTTAAAACACTTGGCCCAGCCATCTGGCATGATAATAAATGCTCAATAAACATTACTCTGATAATGCCTATTTTGTCATTAAATTATAATTTTTTTCTAAAATGGTGATACAGATAATTGTATGTGGCTTTTTTCTCCTTCATTTCTTTACATTTATACTCTGAAAATAGAATTTCCAAATTAAAGTTATGATCAGTTCTACAACAAGTTAACTTTTTGTCTAGTTGTTAATCTGACAGAGAAAGGTGTGGTGAACTAGGGTACCAACATTGTAAGGATACGCTTTCCTTTATAGACCTATCAGTGTCAGATTTGGTCATTGCAATGTATTTTTGCTTACCTGAAAACATCTTGGCTTGTGTTTTTATAGTTAGTAAGCATCGCAGGTATTTTCTCAAGTGTTTGTTTTAAATTTATTTTGATTTGTGTGAGCTATTTGTTTATTGCATATATGCATCAGATTGTTGCTTTTTTTTTTTTTTTTTTTTTTTTTTTTTTTTTTTTTTTTTTTTTTTTTTTTTTTTTTTTTTCCCTGAGACAGGGTCACACTATGTAGTTTAGGCTGGTCTCAAACTCATACAGTCCTCCTCCTGCCTCAGCCTCCGAGTGCTGGGATTACAGGTGTGCGCCACCACACCCAGCAGATTGTTGCTTTTTAATTTTAATTCTATTGATTTATTCTGGTATTTGAAATTTTTAATGTATATGGATATTATCTTTGGCATTTATAATTTCTCCTGTTGATTGCTTCAGTAACTGGAAAATTGTCTTTTTACATCTGGTAAATATGGTACTTGGTAGCTTAAAAGCTCTTGAGGATTCATAATAGCATATTGAGTAAGAAATGAGCCAAAGTTGCTTTTATTTTACTTTACTATTCAGTATTGTTTATCGAATAGTAGTGAATTTTTTTCCTCCCACATAGTAGTTTACTCGGGGTTTTGTTTACTATTGTTTTGTTTGTAATATTGGAGATTGAACTCAAGACCTCATTTGTGCTAAGCAAGTACTCCATCAGTGAGCTACATCCCATCCCTTACTTGGTTGGTTTTTTTTGTTTTTGTTTTTGTTTTTGTTTTTGTTTTTGTTTTTGTTTTTGTTTTTGTACCAGGGATCGAACTCACAACCTCACGCCTGCCAGGCAGCCTTACTGGGTTTTATATGAAATTCTTTAAATTTCAAGACAGGGTCTTGGGAAGTTGCCCACACTCGGCTCAAGTTTGTTATCTTCCTACCTCAGCCTCCAGTTGGCTGGGATTACAGGCATGCACCATCATTCTGGGTGGTTGTATGGTGTTTTCATTATTATTTGTTTGCTTAAATTTTTTTTTTCTTATTTTTTGGTACTGGGGATCAAACTCACAACCTCGCACCTGCCAGGCAGGCACTTACGCCACTGAGCTAAATCCCCAGCCGTATTTTTTGAGACAGGGTTTCACTATGCAGTTCAGGCTGGCCTTGAACTCACTTTGTAGCCCAGGCTGGTCTCAAACTCAAAACGATCCTCCTGCCTCAGCCTCCCAAGCGCTGGGATTAAAGGCTTGCGCCACCATGCCTGGCTTGTTTGCTTAAATTTTAACACAGAGCCTTACTCAGTTTCCCATGTTGGCCTCAGACTTGGTGATCCTCTTAGCTCACCTTCCTGTCTCAGCCTTCTGCTTCTGGGATTGCAGGTGTGCTCCACCACACCGAGTTTCCAATGTGTTCTTTAATAAGAAATCTTTCCTCTTTTTTTTTTTTAACTCTTATTTATATGCGTTGTATTACTGCTTTGAAATTGCACAAACGTTTTAATCAGTTTTGACTTGTAGCCACATAAGTCTATGAATTCATTCAGGAAGTATTGACTTCATAAGGGTGTATTAAAAAAATTTTTTTCCCAAAAAAGCATTATTGCCTTACTTTTATTCATGTGCTTTTTTAATTCAGTTTTTCTCCTTTTGGAGTATGCTTATTCTGGATTATTTGCTAATAATTTTTATTTTTATCATTTGTAGATAAGGTTTATTTTTCCTTTTTTTTTTTTTTCTGGTGGTACTGGAAATCGAACTCAAGACCTTGCACTTGGCCGGACAGGTCCTGTGCCACTGAGCTATACTCCCAGCGATAAGGTTTATTTTTGAGGTATTTCGATATTGATGATGCTAGTGGAACCTTTCTGCTCAGTGGTGTGATCTTTCTCTAGTAGTAAATGCTTGGTAACTCAACTGCAAAATTTAAGGTTGATAATTAGTAGTTTACTACACATGTTTCACAAAAGGACAAGAGACAAGAATATTGAGAATATAGATGAGATGTAGGTCAGGAAAAGTTAAGACAGAGGAGGCTGGTAGTTAAGAGAAGATAGAGAAAGTGCCAAATTCCAGATGTCGATTTGGGAGTTGTGTGAAAATAACTTAGGAGAGGAAGACCATGAACCAGGTGTAGAAGTCTTTCATCAATGAAATGGAGTGCCTGAAGTTTCATGAGAAGAGTTTTGAGGAGAAGGTATGAACCTCTCAAGCAATGAGTTTCACAAAAGGTTAAGAAGTGATGTTTGGAATTATATTGAGAAGCAAAGCAGAACTGAACCTTACCTTGATCAGAATTACCATATAGGCAATTCCTAGGCTTCTAAGGGAACTAACATTCCTTTGATGGTGCCCTGGGGAGAATTGAGTTTAGTGTGGAGAATGGAGAAGATTGTTGCAGCAAGGGTTTGAAGTTCCAATGATTTAGAGGAGTGAGAAGAAAATGACTTAAAAACAAAATATAATGGATTACCCTATTCCACTTTATTATACAAAAGCTAAGTGTATTTTAATTTATTTAAATATGTTTTCATTGATGCCTGGGCAACCCACATGTTCTGCTGTCTTATGTTTCTAGTCTTAATTTTTAAAAATTGTTTATGAAAGAATAGTAGGGCTAGTTGTGTGGCTTAGTGGTGGAATATTTGTCTAAAATGTTCACGAAGCCCTGAATTTGATCCTCAGCAAGAAAGAAAGAGGGAGGGGAGGGGGGTGGTTCTATTCTACTAGAGTTAACCCTCTTAAACACTGTAGAATATACATTTAGAATTCAGATGGGTAAATCTTAAATTTGATGGCAGGATTCCTAGATTAGTCTGCATAAACCTGTTTAATTCATATTCTGCCTGAGCCTGATAGAAAGCTTGATATTTGGAAAATTGCTTAGTACATTAATACCTCTCAGTATAGGACCTAATTATTTGAACTATTCCTGGGCTCAAACTCAAGGCGATCCTCCAGCCTCAGCCTCTAGAGTGCTGGAATTACAGACGTGCACCACCATGCCCAGCTAATTGTATTTTGTTTGTTTGTTTGTTTGCTTGTGTGTTTTTTGAGACAGGGTATTGCTATGTAATTCAGGTTGGCCTTGATTTCATTATGTAGCCCAGGCTGCCCTCAGATTTGTGGTGATCCTTCTGCCTCTGCCTCATGTGTTATGGGACTACAGGTGTGTGCCACCATGCCCAGCTCATTAACTCTATTTTTATGAGAGAAATGTTTAATTTTAGTGCAGTGACAGCATATATTATCCTAGCTCAATGATGACAATATTCAGACATTTATTGACTATTATGTACTAGGTGATCTGAGTACTTAACATTATTTTCTTAATTTTTAATGATCCTACATTACAGACATTTCTGTTGCCACTTTATATCTAAAAAATTTGAGAACAGTGCCTAAAAACAGTGAATCTCTCAGGTTACATTTTACCAAGTGTAGTAAATACCTGTTACTCCTATGCCACTGATAACTCTTGTGTTTTGAGTAAAACATCCAGCAACCTAAAGAAGTTGATGAGTATGGTCTTCTGTAAGTTAAATTCTTGAAATAATTTTTCTGCCTCACTAATTCCTTGTCACCTATTTGTCTTTCTGCCAAGAGATTCATTGCTTGCCTGAAACTATGATGTAAGAGAGAAAGAGTAACAAAATAGACTAAGAGAGAATCTCAACTCATACTCATTAGCTATTTGATCTTAGGCAAGAAGTTATTCTGACCCTGATTTTCCTTATCCTTAAAAAAAGCACAATACCTATTTAACAAGATATTTCCAAGAATTCCATATAGTACTATGTATAAACAGTCCATTGTAGTTTCTGGCACATAGGAAACTCTTTTCAAGTTCTCTGTCACCTCTAGCTTATTCTAATACAGTGACTTTTCAGATTTTTTTTTTTTTTTTTGCTCTATGATACTCTCTCTCTCTCTTTCTCCCTGTCTCTCTGTCTCTGTCATTGTCTCTCTCTCTATGTCTCTCTCTCTGTCTCTCTCTCAGTCATATGATACCCAAAAGTTTCAGAGTTTGAAAAAGCAGGGGTTTTCATATTACGAATGTGCAACTAATAAAATTATGCAAATTTTCCACAATTCAACCTGAAATCTTAAACTAGCGTTTTGAATAAGGAATATTAAGCCTGTCTACATAGGGATGAGCAATATTTGTGATTTAATATATCCAGTGGGAAGTCTTAGAATGTCATGTACCATCCATAGGTAAAAGGGACTACTAAAATTGATAAGACCATAAAAGATAAACAGGCTGTGGTGGCAACACTACTACTCCCAGCACTTTGGGAGGCTGAGGCAGAAGGATTGTGAGATTAAGGCCAGTCCAGATTACATAGCAAGACCTTGTCTCAGTGAAGGGGGCAAGGTAACTCAGTGTTCCCTGGTTTTAATTCTCATTACTTCAAAAGAAAAAAAAAAAGATTAAATCTTGCTCCATTTTAAAAGTGTACTCAATTTAGATAACAGAGCATCACAAAGATGGGATGTCTAGATAGTTTAAAAACATTGAAAGACTAACTCATTTTCCTGTGTGATAGAAATTTATCTGGAAGATGCAAGGTTAAGCCTTTCTTAATTATTTTGGACTTACATACAAAAAACTTTTCCACTTTTGAGGACTACTCTGATTGTAAGAAGAGAAGCTTCATTGGTGGCAGGATTGAAAAGGGGAGGTTGAATTTGGACCTACAAGTATGTACGTGTTAGTAAAGCATTACAGTGGCTAGAAGTTAAACTGATCTTTAGAAACAATTGTTTATTGGTATGATCAGTAGTTTTTAAAATTTAATTTGTAAGGCAACAGATAAACTAGACCTTTGCAAAATCTAGATGAAATTACTTTGTAACTCATGAAATTAGTATTATAGTTCAGTGAAATTAATAATACGTTCCTAACACAGTAGAGTTGTTTCATCATTTTTTGCACCTGCAGCACTAATACTACTATGCATCCATTAGTGTGCCAAATTTTCTTATTTACTGTGTTTTTTTAACTATGTATTGTTTTTTACACTAGTATTTCATGGAAAATTTTAAGGTGGACAGGGTTTTGCTTGAATATCTATATGACAAAAACTTACAAGAGTAAAATTTCAATTTTTTTTTTATCCCAAATCTTGGAATGAAGCTAACTTTTCAAGAGAATGTGGCAAGTTTGTCTTGTACTACAGAACAGTAGGTTTCAGCCAGCTTGGTGGTACATGCCTGTAATCTCAGCACTGAGACAGGAGGACGGAGCAAGTTGAGGCCAACCTGGGCTACATAGTTTGAGAGCAGTCTGGACAACATGGTGACACCCTGGCTCAAAAATAAATAAACAAACAAACAAAAGAACAGTAGCTTTCAAACTTTAACTTGCCCCAGAATCACCTGAGAATTTGTTAAATATTACTGCTCCCCACTCCCAAAATTACTGATTTAGGGGTGTGAAGGAGAGCACAAGAATTTTCCTTTTTAACAGATTTCCAAGTTATGCTGTGACTGGTGGTAGAGACCTCACTTTGAAAACTTAATTTGATTCCTGGTACCAAAAAAAAGAAAGAAAGGAAGGAAGGAAGAAAGAAAGAAACCTACTGGCTTAGACTATTGATCAACCTGCTGGGATTATTACACATGGATTTGAGATCTATCCTTCTTAAATCTCACTGCTGTCACCTTGACTGTCATCTAGCTTTCTAACTTGGTTAGGATATTGTGAAGATAGAAATAAAGTGATAGTTGGTTTGGAAGTCATACAGGGTAAGTGGGGAGGGAACAATGCCACATTTCACTAGGAAAGGAGGGGAAGTTTTCTAATGTAAAGAATAGGGCACAGATTATTGAATAACTCAACTCTTGGCATTAGAGAGCAATTTAATTAGTTGGTACTATAAATACCAACTGAATGTTAGAATGATGTATGTACTCATAATGTGGTGTCTTGTTTTGTTTTGTTTTGTCTTTTTAAGACAAGGTTTCACTGTGTAGTTCAGGGTGGCCTTGAACTCACTTTGTGGCCTAGGTTGGCCTGGAACTTGCAGCAGTCCTCCTGTCTTAGCCTCCCAAGTGCTGAGATTACAGGCATGTGCCACTATACCTGTCTATTTTTTCATCTTGAGTATAGTTTAGTATGTGTGCATATGGTATTGAAACTTTTTATCTGATCTTTTTAATAGGAAATTATTACAGATTACTAATTAGTTTTATTTATCTTCAGTTTTTCTCTCTAGTAAAATTTGACTTCTGTAGTCCCAAAGGGTGTATTAAAAAAGTTCTGCCTAAAAACAAGATACTGCTCTACTGGTAGTCTGTTTAAAAGGTAGAGGATGTGTGTGTTTGCTTTTCTTAGGGATTTATAGAGTACCATGGCTATCTTCATTGTATTATTTTCTTGGCTCCTTGTAGGGATAAGATAGGAACTGGAGAATTAACTTTTCTGTCAGCAGCATACTTTGTTACAATTCAAATTTAAATCAATAGTGATTATTTTAGATCAGATAATATGCATAATTTTTCATCGCTAAACTTTATTGCCAGATAAACTGCTGAACAATAGCCAATTTCTTCTTTTCCTTCCTTTTTTTTTTTTTTTTTTTAAATATCTGTTCTTAGTACATTCAGAAGAAGCCTTGTTTTTACTGGCAACCTGTTATTACCGCTCAGGAAAGGCATACAAAGCATATAGACTCTTGAAAGGTCACAGTTGTACTACACCACAATGTAAATACCTGCTTGCAAAATGTTGCGTTGATCTCAGCAAGTAAGTAAAATCTTTTCTGGGTAATTTTGTTATACTTACATGTTAATTTTTTGGATGAAATTCTTCTGACAGAATAAAATTCTGATAGTGATTCCCCTCCCTCTTTTTAAGTAGTTCAAATTTGTGTATTTCAGTAATATTTGAAATGTTTACCTTGCAGCCTATACCATTATTTTTGTTACAAAGGTATAACATTGTTACAGTGATAAATAGCCAAATTTAACTCTAGAGAAGCTTAAATTATAAATAATTCATATCTATTTTTGGTATAATTACAAATAATTATTTCCTTTCCTTTGCTGTTAGTATTAAACCAGTTTGAATAAGCTTAAAAACTTAACCCTACATGATGACCTATTTGTCCTTTGACTGATGACCTTTTAATTAATGCTAGTTAAACATCTGTGAGATTTCTGAGAAATGTATTATTAGATTATTTTAAATTCCAAAGATTTTAGTGTCGGCTTCTTAAAGATACATGTTCTTATTTAATTTGCTGGTTAGTCTCATAAGCTGATTTTTACATTGACATTCTTAGCCCATTTATGCAAAAATGTAGTGCTGAAGATCAAATCTAAGACCTTGCAAATGCTAAACAAGTGTTCTATCACTGAACTGCATGTCCAGCCTAAGTAATTATATGCTTTTAATTCTTTCTGGGGCAAAACAAATAAAAATTATCTTGACAGTGACAGGACATCTTCAGGATAGTCTATGTACTTAAAGTTTTCAACTTTAGAAACTTTTTGATTATATTTTGAGTCAAAAACTTAAACCTAAAACCATCAGCACTCTGATGTGCTAAAAATACATAGTGAAATCAGTCAATTTTTTTCTTTTAAGAAATGTTTGATTTTCTATATCAAGAAAACATAGTCAACAAAAAGTTGGTGCTATTCAGTTTTCTTTCATAAAACCTAAAATGACTGCGACCATTAAGTATGCAGTTTTTAATTAAAATATGTTAGTCTTAGTTTCCTTGCACATTCCTATTTCAAGGATTGAGAGAGCTAAGGAGCACCACATGTGTTGGATAAAGAACCACATTTTCCCCCAATATAATGAATCATCTTCTGTTTCTTTCCACATAAATAATGAATATGTTGTTCAGACCTGCAGAGACTATGTTTAATGACTTCTCTTTTTAAAGACAAATACGTGTTTTTGTTTTTTGGTACGAGGGATCAAACTCATGACCTCATGCTTACCAGGCAAGTGCTTGAGCCACTGAGCTAAATCCCTGGCCCAAAAGTAAAGTTTTAAGATCATAAACTTCCAGATTCCCAAATAATTCTAAGTACATGTTTTTCACTATTGTAAAATTATGGTGAACTTTTCCATCTCCATAATCGTGATAAAGGATGTCTTTGTGTGGTGCTTTTTGTATTTTTTTTTTAATCTATAAATTTATATTTTAAAGACTTGCAGAAGGAGAACAGATCTTATCTGGAGGAGTGTTTAATAAGCAGAAAAGCCATGATGATATTGTTACTGAGTTTGGTGATTCAGCTTGCTTTACTCTTTCATTGTTGGGACATGTATATTGGTAAGTAAAAAAAGAATTTCTTAAATGAGAATATTTTGCAGTTTTAAATAACCTATTTTGATCTGAGTTATCAAGTAAAACTGGACTGAGTAGTACAAAATCTTGATTCCACGGATCTGAACAATAACAATTATTATTACCAGTTAAATTGTTTAGTCAGTTATATAATAAATAAATTATTCCTTTTTTTTGTTGTTGTTGTTTTGTTTTTTTTGTGGCACTGAGGATTGAACTCACAACTTCGCGCCTGGCAGACAGGCGCTTAAGTCACTGAGCCAAACTCCCAGCCCTGGTTTTTTTGAGGCAGGGTCGCACTGTGTAGCTCAGGCCAGCCTTGCACTTGCGTTGCAGCCCAAGCCAGCCTTGAACTCACAACGCTCCTCCTACCTCAGCCTCCCAAATGCTGGGATTAAAGGCATGTGCCACCACGCCCGACCGCCAATGAACCCATTTTTGACTCTCCACTTAACCTTAGTGATAATAGCTGTAGCAGCACTGCCTAACAATTGAGTGCATATAGTGTTCATTTTTTATTTTGGGTGAAGAGAGTTTTGGGTGCCATGACATACCTGTAAACCCAACTTTTCAGGGGCCTAAAACAGGAGGGTCGAAAGTTTGAGGCTACCCTAAGCAATTTAGTGACACCCTGTCTCAAAATAAAAAAAGTAAAATAAAAAGAGCTAGGATATAATTTAGTGGTAGAGTGTCCCTGGGTTCAATTCCCAGTACCAAAAAAGAAAAACAAAAATCTTTCATTTGTAGAACAACTTTCAAAAGAAAGTAAATGTTTGAGAGCTATAAATTATTTTGGTAGCATGATGTATAACTGGAGGTGATAAATTTGTGAAAGATGTCAAAATTTTCATAAGGGGAAAATGTCGCAGACATAATTGTTTAAAATACCCCTGTGATGATGCAAGTTATGTATACCTAAAGTATACTAAGAAATGTAACTAATTTAAAAAATAATTGGTTATTTGAAATTTGGTGTAGTGCTTGTTTTTTTTGTTTTTGTTTTCTTTGTTTTTTTTTTTTTTTTTTCTTTCTCTCTTCTCCTTGAAATAAAATGGATTTGGGGAAAAAAAGAAAAAGAAGCTGGGCATGGTGGCTCACACCTTTAATCTCAGCATTCAGGAAGCTGAGGCAGGAGAATCGTTGTGAGTTTGATACCAGTCTGAGCTACAAAGTGAGTTCAAGGCCAGTCTGAACTGCATAGTGAGACCCTGTCTCAAAAAAATAGGGACAGGGATTTAGCTCAGTGGCATAAGCACCTGCCTGGTGCGAGGTTGTGAGTTCAATCCCTGGTACAAAAAAAAA